>KK351062.1:675347-731238 GCA_000671755.1 Glossina brevipalpis | reverse complement strand
GCTAGTTAGGCTAATCAAAATTAAAAGGCACTTAAAAGACTCTTATTTGAAGAATATTAACTCGTTAGTTTCTATTTCAAATAATACTGTAAAAGAGTCTTTCTGAGTAGAAGAAGTGAAATGCTATAGAAATGAAAAATTGCAGCTTAGAATGTTTTATTTTCTTACGATAGTAGTTAGTGTACTAGAGAGAGAGGCTCAGCTAATAGTGCGATGGATCATATTTTAATTACGATTAGGGAGTGGCTGCATCCACAAGGTAAAAACCGATAGGTAAAAGCATAACATTTACTACACATATCCCAAGCAGTGTGAACACAACCTACCTTTCTCTGCTCGCTAATTTCTGTAGAGAGTTATCTTCGGAGTGGTGCGACACGTTTAAAAAAAATTAAATTTCTTTTCGCAACATAAGTAAATATAGGGAAATTCATAACTAAAACGATAGACTTTACTGTTTGGGGGAGTATAATTTTTCATACTTATTTTGATAATAATAAGTTTTCTTTAGTTAAAAATTCGATGTGCATTATATTAGGTGTGGCAGCTAATTTTACTTTGAATTTTAAGTGGTTACAACTGTTAGACAGACTCTTTTGTCTAACATTTATTAAATTATCACTTCTATGGAATTTGAGAAGAAGAGAATTTTTAAAAATCTAAATTTATTGTACTTAAAAAATTAATAAAAAAAAATTTATTTCCAAAATAAATTGACGTTTTTTTTTTATGGAAAAGCATAACTGTACAAAAAAATTGTATACGTAGGTGTCTTTACAGCTTCAATTGCTCCTTTTTATGAAGATGTTGCTATAATTTCTCCGAAGGCTGGCCGCCAATATCATATTGATTTTCTTCCTCGGACTGACTTATTTTTGATGGATACTAGTTGTGGTTTTTTTTTTACTTCAACTGTCATTTAATGAAAATACTACTTCACGTCCTATATTACTTTAGACAATATCAGCATGTAAAAAGTTAATCAGTGATCCGTGATCCAGTGAAAAAGGCAATTGTTGGCAATATATTATGAATATATTTTTAAATAACAAATTTGATTAATGAAAAGATCTTGTCGTCTTGTTAGTAAAGACGACACTGTCAAAAGTCTAAGAGCCCAGCCTGTTAAATTTTTACTCATATATAAGCCATACAAATAAAAGGATTCCACGACGGATCTGTTAAAAAATATGATGTATAAGTGAGAAATGGACGCCATATTGGGGAGTATACTATCATTAATGTAGTGCAATGTGAATAACTAGGCACAGAGAAATAAGCTCAATCAGGCGGGTCAAGAACAGCCAAATCCTGTTTTTTCGCTACTAAAACGCAAACCAATCATTACACGTTCCTCATTATAATTACATGAGTTCATTGATTGCGTACACACATAGTTTTAAATCTGCGTAATTGATTTCAATTTCAATTACCAGATCATATAAAAATACAATCTGAAATATATACGATATGTATGATAATTAATACGATCGATATGTCGAGGGAATAAATCTTTGCTCTGTTGTACAATCCAACATCAGGAACAAATTAATGATGGATAATAATAGATTTACTTCTGGCCGAATATAATTTTATTATATTATATCCCACTTGTGCTATGATTTTAGATGCAGATGTATATAGCACATCCAAAAGGACTTATGATGGACCATTGTTTCGCTTTTACAGCCATTTTCTGAATCGATTTAAGCTTATCTATCCATCTGTACATCTATCTATCTAATACAGGTCGATCGATTCTTTTGGTCAATATACAGGTCGCAATTTTTTAGATATTTTGATGAAATTTGATGCATTGAGATGTTTTGACTCAGTGGAAAATGGACCAAATCGGATTGATTGCTTTTGTGACTAAAAGTCGTTATATAAAATTTTTCAAAAAATTTTCAATTTTCGCAATTTCTCGACAAAAATCGCTGAGTAGTAGAAGAGTATTTCGGCAGTTTCTAAATTCATGCGAAAAATATTAGACGAATTGGATTAATTTTTGAATTCCCTCCCCTACCGTATAACCATTCCTACGAATACCAGATCTTCATATGGCAATATTTCAAAGTGAAAATTCGTTAATAGCAGTAACTTAATATAAAAATTAAATGTACCAAATTTAGGCCATTTTTAGATGGATTTTTTTTTTTTTTTTTGATAGCACTTACCGGTGTAAGAGTTCTCATGAAAAGTAAGGCGGCGATGTGTTTAATTTGTACTTTTTAACGACGAAATAATAAAATGGAAGAAGAATAATAAAATCCTGAACAAGGAAATTAAGTTTCCTCAATTTGGACCACGTCAGTTCACTTCTTGGAATCCCTCTCACGAACGACTCTCTTAGGGAAAGTATGCCTTTACATAGAAGCGAAGTATAATTTTTGATGTATTATCTTGAAAAGTATAAATCTATAGTTTTGGCGAAATCGTATTCAAAATCTTTAAAGTTGGGTCTTACTCTCGATTAGAAGGTTTTCACTTGTTTTGACTTATGAAAATTTCGAAAACACATAAACGATATCGGATTTAAGTTTAAAATATCAGATTATTTTAGGGAACATCCTGTATTTTACTCACACATGTGCTCATTTTCATCCAGCGTAAATAATCTAATTTTTATCCTTTTAAAAAAATTTTTTAAAAAAAAATTTCCTCCATAATATTTTATAAAATAATACATTTTTTTTTTGTTTTCAATTTTTCTTTTGTTTTTTTTATTTATATCTTAATCAAAATTAAAATTAATACAAAAAAAAAAACAAAAAAAAAACAAATCCATGTCATGAATTCATCAACAACTGTGTGATCAAAACTTTAACGTGCCTATATCAACACCGCAAATTTGCTTCGCGTGGCTATCATTCATATAAATTGATATATAAATGAAATTAGGTATGAATGAAGACGGCTCATTTATTGGCCAATATGGACGTAGGGGCCTTTGATTTAGTTAAATAATATTATATATAAAAAAAAAAAAAGAAAAAAAAAAAAATTTAAAATACAATAAAATAAAATAAAAACACCAGTAAAACCCTCCATATCCCATAAAACACACTTTTATCTATTAATTAATTAATAATAAAATATGTTATAATAATTAATTTGAAATTGAGTTTTAAGTGCAACAAAAAACAAAACAAAAAAATTAATCATCACATGTAAAGTTTTTATATAATTATTTCTTAATTTTTATTAAATATATGTTAAAACGGAAGTACATACAACTGCCAGCAGCTAATTTTAGTTTTTAATATAAATTTAAAAAATTAATAAATTACAAATAATTGGCAACAAAACAGCAGCTATTCACATTTTGAACTCTGTATGCATTTGTTTTTAAGTTTTTTTAATTTCTTTTCTTTCCATATTTTTTTTTTTTTTTTTTTTTTTTTTTTTTTTTTTTTTTTTTTTTTTTTTTTTTTTTTTTTTTTTTTTTCAAGTTATAATGAATGTTTTAAATAATAATTTTCTTGTTCTTGCTTTTTTACTTGTGTAAGTGTATTTAGTTTAACTTATTTTAGTTTTTGTCTTACATAACGTTCCCAAGTTTTTTTTTTCTTTTTTTTTTTTTTATATAAAGTTTATGTAAACGTTCTTTTTATACATATACATTGAAAAATAACCTAACACTTTTATGAAATAAATGAATATTTTTTATTTATTTTTTTCTTTGTAAATTAAAATCAACTTTTAAGTTTAATGTGTACCTCTTTCGTATTAAAATTTAAAAAAAAAAAAAAATGATTATATGACGAAAAAATATATTAAAAAGAAAAATTTTTTATTTATTAATTTTTAACCGAAATCACTGTTTATTCTTGAGTTTGTTTACTTGAATGTATAACAATATTTGCCGTTTAAGCCAAGGTAGAGTTCTTTTTTTCTTACTTTTATTAATTACTAATGCATTAAAATGGTTCTGTTCCTAATATGCTTTTGTAACTTTTTTTTTTCTTTTTATTTGTATGCATTTGTATCTTTTTTTTCAGTTTTATAGCACACACCAATTGGACGTAGATTCGTTCGTTTAATCGATCGTTCTTAGAGCGGCTTGTTTCCACATTCCATCAGAATACCATAACTCTTCCTTCAATATATAAATAGAATTTCTACGCGGATGTAGTGTTTACTTTCTTTTTTCATTTCAAATTACTAGAAAGAAAGAAATCTTTGTAATTTGTTGGCTTTTTTTTTAACATGATGATTGAAATGATGAATATATTTTAAAATTTGGTGGTGTCTATCTTTTTTGGGTGTGGTCGCGACAAAAATAAACGAGCCTTTCATATCTATCATCGAAGAATGATTGAAGCACTAATTTTTCTCCTTAAGGTTGTTATTCAAAAAAAAAAAAAAAATTAACGTGAAATTTTGAGTCAATTAAGATTCGTGTCGTTTTGTTCGCCCATTCGTTTATCGTCTATTCTTAAGATGCTTACGATCGCAACAGTTGGGATAGATATAGACGAAGTTTGTCATGTATACAATGAGTTGGCAAATCAGGGGCAGATGACCACCACCCCCTCCACTCCTTACAATCTTCCCTTATTCTTTATCGAAACGAAATACCTTGATTAAGAAGTTCGCATAGCTCTTCAACTTGAATACTCTCGACTTTATGTACTTAAACGATTTTTATATGAAAAAAAAAAAAAAACGCTTTTCTCTTAAGCACCCTTTCCTTAAAACTAAAAAATATCTCTTAACTTTTATTAACTATTTCAAATAATACTGTTTTCCGCTAATAATAATAAAATTTGAAAAAAAAAAAAATAAATAAATAAAAATTAAGGCTTTAAAGGCTTGTTAAGAATCGTAACTCTGAACCATTCACACTAAAACATAACATAAATTAAAATGGTTTGATTGCTTCAGCACAATGAAAAACGCTTGTAAATAATTGAAATTTTTTTTACTTATGCATCTCTATGATTTTGAATGGTGGCAGTGAAAAATTCTACTAAATTAATTTCTATTAAATAAAAAAAAAAAAAAGTTGTCTTTTATTTGAATTATTAAGATAAATTTCTTTTTAAATAATTTAGGACAATTCACCGAAGATGGTTCTTTCATTGGACAATATGTACCAGGTAAACTGCAACCACCAGTTAGTCCACAGCCAGCAAATAATACACCAGCCTCTCATACAACACCAACAGCACCGACAGCGCCAACTATAACCAATCAAACTAGTACTGGAACTAATACAAATCCCTCTGCTACATATGTTTAAGTTTGTCCTCGCATTGAATAAAAAAATAAATAAATAAATAAAAATATATATATACATATATATATATATATGTAAAATAATTCTATACAATGAAAAAAAGAAAGAAACAACGGCGCAAACTTTAATTGAAAAGAGAAATTTAAATCAAAGAAACCAATAAAAACATAAATTTTTTGCTTTAAATGCTTAAAAATCTAATGAAAAAATAAAACAACAAAAAATATATATGAATTTAATTTTAGAAACCAAACAAAATTTTGTTGCTGCTTGGCATATGAAAAAAAAAAAAAATAAATAAATAAATAAATAATTATTCAATTTGAATGAATGGAATGTTTACAATGAAATGAATTAATTTAATTGAAAAAAAGCCTTGAAATAAAACCAAAAATAATAATTATTAAATTTTTTTTTTTAATTGTATGTGTAAATTTTTTTATTTTTCAAATTTTATTAGTGTAGATTTTATAGAAAATAAAAAAGCTAATAATAAATTAATTTTTATGTACATCAAAACAAAAATTTTTTTTCTTTTTTGTTTTACAAAGTAAATTAAATATATTTAACACTAGAGTGTATAAAATACATACTCTAATAAGAAGGCTTATATGTAGTAAAAAAAAAAAAACAAAAAAACAAAAAACAAAAATAACAAATAATCACTTAAAATAATTTAATAATTTTTATAATACCGAAGACATGACTTTATATTCGATTTGACGGTCCGTTTCTAAATCCCCGAAATTACATAACAAAGCACATGTAAACTGCATTCATTTTTGGAACGGTTCATCAGACATTTCAATTTCTCTGTCCCTTTGTCTATCTTTTTTTTTTTTTTTTTAAATAAAATTTCAGGATCGCAACATTTTTGCATAACGTTGCAGTAAGAAGAAGAAAATCATGTCAAATTACTGCTATTAATAATTCATTAAATTTGCAAAATGTATTGCGAAATTCTTTCTGAAAAATCTAAAAATTTTTGGAGGTCAAACTTCAAAATTCAAAAACAATATTTTATTTTTATGCTTGAAACGGTGATGGGTAACCAAAAGATACACTTTTAAAGCGTTAGTAATTTTATTACTTGTTTTTCATTTTGTTTTTTTTTAACGAAACTAAAATAATCGAGAAAAGAAAAACGTGTTAAAAATAACTTTATATATATATATATATATACATATATATATACTTAAGTCATACTATTGTTTTTTGTAATCTTTAAGCGTTCACTCTTAAAAGCAACTCGTAGGATTTTAAATGTTGGGCTTTATTATTAATCAATGAATGAAAAAATAATATATATTTAATTAAAAAAAAATAAAAAATGTGTTCAACTTTTAAGTTTAAATACTCTTAATAATATGAATTTTATGCTTTAGTGAATAAAATGCAATTTTTTAACATTAAACTTTACTCTATAGCTTGAAATCGAAAACATTTTTTTTTTTTTTTTTTTTTTGCTTTAGGGCAATTTGTTAATACTACCTACCTTCTAGGTGCTCTAACAAATTTTATACACAAAATATTTTTATAATCTAAAGACGAACAATGCCTAATGAAGATCATAAATAACTGTAGAATGTTTTAAAATTAATTTTTCGATAATAACGATCAAAAATGAAATCAAATTAAAAGAACTGAAAGTTTTTCAGGTCTAGTCGGCATTTAATTAGTTTTCAAATGCATTTACTACGACTTTGTCATGTCCCAACCAACTTCGGAAATCTTTTACTGAGTAGGCTGAAAAATTCTTTATGTTAAAAACTTCCGCATACTATATCTGGGCTCCGTTCAACACAGAATTTGCTAATAACCACCTAATGGTGGGTGTAAAAATAGTTTTTTTTTTTTTTTTTTTTTTTTTTTACATATAAGTAACGACTTATTCTAACGAAAAATTTGCGCTTCATGTTTTTTTACAGGTTTCTGTAAATTTTTACTCAAAAAAAAAAAAAAAAAAAAAAAAAAAGGAAAAGCCTTTAGCATAATCTTTATATTAAAAATGATTTTAATACTAAACTTATATATTTATCACGAGACTATGCTTTATTAATATCAAATAAATTTGTTAAAAATATAAATAAAATTCTATACTTATATTGAAAAAAAAAAAAAATTGCTTTTTGGATGCTAAGTATATAACCTTTTCCGGACTATTTTTACGCAACATTTCATTCTAATTCTAGTTACTTAGTTATTAAGGTACCTAAAAAAAAAAAATGTACGAAAAAATGGAATTCATTAAAAAAACTTTTTTCCCAAAGACAAACTTTTTTTTTTTTTTTTTTTTTTTTTTTTTGTTTAATCAAACAGTTCTCACAGTGTTCATATGAAAAATTGTTTCTCACGGGACAAATTTTGTTTGTTTTTTTCTTTCTTTAGTCATCCAATTCGTGTATGGTGTTGGATAGATTTTTATGAAAAACTTTTTTAACAGATTAATAATTATTATTAGCAATATCAGAATAATATCAGAAATGCATGTCTGAAATATACCTTCGCTTTACTCAATTTTCTAAGTGTACTCTAAACCAGTACCGCCTAGACGACCTGTCCGTGTTCATTATTGGTTTTCATTGATTGTCCTTTTGTTTTTCTTGATAGAATTTTCTAAATTTTCACTTTTTTATTTATTTATTCTAGTTTGTTTGTGGCTTTTTTCGAAAATTAAATTTCGTATAAAATGTTGAAAAAGTCGAAAATTTAACAAACAAATAAAAAAAAACTTTTATATCTTCTTTCAACTTTAGGGTAAATATTTTAAGAAATTTTCATATGAAATTTTAATTATATATTTGTTGAATATTATCATCTAAATTCAAAAATTTAAAAGTGATTTGAAAAATCTTTATTTAAAAGCTTAGCCTTAGACAAATTGATGAAAGGCTGAAATTAAAGCACAAATTTAACAAAGGCTGAGTGAATTAGACGTTATAGATAAAAAAAAAAAAAAAAAAAAAAAGCGTTCTTATGTCTTAGGTAATGCATTCGTTCTTGTATTTTTAAGTAATTAAAGATTATTCTAAAGGCTTTGAATTTTTATATATATATATATAATCATGTATGTGATTATTTTTCTTATTTTAATTTTAATTAATACAGTAAACTAATTAACTATGTAAAGCATATAATTTTTTTATAGATCTCTATCACCGTAAGAATAGATGAATACGCTAATTATATGCTATTCACGGCATTCGAAATTTTTGATTAGAAAACATTGCTATTCTTAGAATTTCAATATATTACTCTTGTTGTCTGTCTATAGAGCGCAGATATGACTTTAAAATAAGAAACAAATACTTACCGGGATCATGTAAAAATTCATGACAAAAATAATTTTATTCGAAGAATTAACTTATAATTATGATATAGAGATTTGAAGATTTATTATTAAACTTTTCCAAATTACGCTTGTCTATGATTTGTCGTATGAATAAAGCTTCCTGGTGGTAGCAAGCCTTAAAATCATAGTATAAAATTCTATAAAACTACATTTTCTTAATACTCTGTAACCCTTGCATGTAAGTCTTTTACGGGAACGATCATGAATGAGAGAAACACTTAAATAAATAAAAGACTAATGATCATGAAAATTGCAAAATTACAAGATGGGAATGATACGCGCCTAGAAGTATAACTACTAAACTTTTAATAGAGAGAGAATTTAAAGGAATTTGTGATAGCACAAAAATCTATACAAGATTTACAAGAACTATGCAAAAATGTTTCCCAACCGCCTAGAGTTGCTCTGAATGCATTTGTTTGTTAGATTATAGCGAATATATATTTTTTAGCTTCCAGTATCCCCTCAATGGATATTGTAAGAAGGATGATACTATAACGGAATATATGATTTTATCAGCGTAAAATTTTCGAATAAGCCAGAACCGTTCATTAGTCCATCTATAGATCTATTATTGCAACTCTAATAAACGGAAAATTCAAATAAAAGATTTAAAAGCATGACAAAGGCGTTTTGCCTTTAGATTAACGAGATCGACTTAGAATAGCTTGGTAATTAAATCTGTAAACTGTAAAATTCAGAATTGCAATCTGTAGTATATATAAACTTAAAATGTAGAACGAAAATGATCTAGATCTCGTTAAGGGATCTATTGACACGTTAGCATAAAATTGGCGAATTTGCTTGACGACGGTGTAGAATATCCAAGATTCGCTATAAAGCGAATACAGCTTTTTTACTTGCTTTACTTTTTTTTTCTTTTTTTTTTTTTTTTTTTTTTTTTTCTTGATAATACGTCCATAGTTCTAGTTGATTTATTGACAAACACAGTTAAAACTTGTTTTTAAAATTATATAAAATATAGTTTTTTCCTTTCCCTTAATTATAACAAAAAAACAAAAAGAAAAAGAACATTTTTAAATTTATAGCTTAACCTTAGATAAAAACAAATCTTCAAATATATTTAACCAAGAAAAACCGAAGCAAAAGAAAAAAGTTAAATAAGCGAAAAAACTTAATATAACTTTTTGTTGCTCTTGCCATATGCACATATATCCAGCAATTCCTATTTTATTATGTTGGCATTATGTTTAATTAAAGAAATGATTATAAATTATAAGAAAATTAATTATTAAAAAATGAAATTCATTACAGGGTTGCTTAGTAAAAATTTTATGTAGGCTTTTTCTTCTGTATACAGCTAACTAATTAATTATACATTTTATGTAAGCTATTTAATATATTTATATAGATATTGATAAACGAGAGAGTAAATAAAAAATAGTAATTATAATAATAATAATAATAATAATAATTCTTTCTAACTGTACTATGCATACAATATATGAAATATTTTGCTATAAAAAATTTGTACACGAACAACTAATCATTTTCTGTTTTTTTTTTTTTTTTTTTTTTTCTTTTAATTTTTTCTATATCTTTAAACTTCCAAGTTCAGCTTTTAAAAGAGAAAAAAAAAAAGAAACACAAAAATAAACATAACAAAATAAAAATGATATATAAAATTAAAACTGTAGAGGATCAACAACCATTAAACCACTAACAACAACACCTGCACTCATATCCCAACGATAAAAAGAAAACAAACAACAATTATGAATACATAGATAACATGAAAGCAAAAAAAAAAAAGAACGAACGATATGTACTATATATTAGAACAAAACGTATATACGTATATACTTATATATGAGAATATATTTACAGTAAGTACAATATCCACAAAAAAGAATGAAAAGCTGTTAAATCAAAATTATGAAACAATTGCAATTAATAACGAATAATAGAATGATGTTATAGAAGCGAGGCAACCTATTAAAAACAAAAAAACAAAAACAAAAACAAAAAAAGGGAGAAAAACATTTTAATACACATTATGCACATAAAACTAAAACGAAATAATAATTATAAATTTTAAAATAGACATAGAAAAAAACACATACACACACACACACACACACACACACACACACAGACCCGCACACACACACACATAGAGAGACATACAGCCACCTGCATACATACATACATACATACATACATACGTCACTTTAATATTTGAATATAACTTTTATGTGTTCCCCCCTCTCGAAGGGGGAATGTGTCATGGCAAGCTCACAGAAATATTTGTAAAGCAGAAGAAAAAGTATTCGACGTAAACGTAAAGTATATATATTTTAGATCAATGTAAGTGTAATAGAAAAGCAATTTTTATTTTATTTCTCTCTCTCTCTGTCTCTTTCTGTCTTTCTATCTACTTTACGCAAACACTATTACAAACCTTTTAAAAGTTTTTAATTTCTAAGAAGAAAATTGTTTTAAAATTTTTCAAAATGATTGCTATCACATTTAATACGAAAATCAATTAAATCATAAATATAGAAAATATAGAAAAGAGAAGAACAAGAAATGAGAAAAATGTACTTTCCCAGTGTAAAACAATGCAATGAAATTTGGTTTTTTTTATTGCCAAAATTTGATTTACAAATATAATTCATTTTTTTAAGGATTCTCTTTTGTTATTCTAAATTTTTTCGCATTTAATCCCTATTTGAATACGTGGAAATATTTGTATCATATTTAATAAACATAAAAAAAAAAACCGCCTATTACTACATCGGACTGTTTTGAAAAAAAAAATATCTTCTTTCATGCTATGGCCTTTGACTTATTTCTTTTAAAATACATCCATTACTAATACCAGAAATTGTGTTTTTTTTTTTTGTTGGATCTGTTTCCAAAATGCACAAAAAAATTATTATTTAAAAGATTGCTTTGCTTGCTGGTGAAGGTTTAAAATACATGAGCTGCTAGCAATTACCAAGGGCAGCAAAATCACAATTTAGCCTTGTTTGCCTTGTCTAATTAGTTGCCTTATCCGTTTGCTTATGAAAATCATTATTTAGAAAAGAAAATTTACTTTAAATAAAAATTTTTCCTTTCATTCTTATCTCTTACATTCTATTCAAAAGTCAACATCAGTTACACTCTAATGATATTTCGAAAAAATTTCTTTAAAACATTTTTCTATGTATTGATATCACGCAATAGTAGTTACGAAATTATATACTTCTTGTGTCACAAGATGATAAAACTTTTCCAAATCAATGATCAATCTTTAATGATAATGTGTTCGAATCCCTAGATAAAATAAACTCTCATTGAAGACATTATCAGAGGAAACTTCAAAGCAATATATTGTTTAAAAATTCAAAAAAAAAAAAACAAAAAAAGTACTAACGATTTGAAGCATTAGCATCCGAACATAGTAAATTTGTCATTAAATTTTGTTTAATAAAAACCGAAAAATGGAAATTCTTTGAGGAATAAGCGTAATGTCGTAAGAACAGTATTAAAATAAATAAGTAAACTTTCAGTATCAAATATCGCATGGGAGATGGGAGAAAAAACTGAAACAAGAAAAGAAAATGAGAAGAACCAGAAGAATCAGAATTACCGAAATATATATATAATAATGAAATTATATGAAATATATATATATAATTATAAATTCTGAAAAAAACATCTAAAAAAAAAAAAGAAGAACTTTAATTTTAGTTTTTTACACGACTTGATGGCCGATAATAATTAAATCGAATTTTAATATCAACTAACTCTGCCGCAATTAATTTATTACATAGAAACGGGAAAAGTATTTAATGGCTTTCAGAAAAGCTTGTTTTTTTTTTTGTTTTCTTCAAATTAATTGACACTCAACAATCAGATGAAGCCCAAAATGGAGTCCTCCCGGTATTATCGCTTTAATGAATTTCGCTATAAAATGTTTGACACAGGAGTCTGCTCTACTACGATTATTGAGACTATCTCGTTGCTCTTATGTTATTATATATGATATATATATATATATATATATATATATGTATATATATTTTATATATATATATATTTTATATATATATCATATATATACTATACTATATATTATATATTATATATTACATAATATATTATATATTATATTATATATATATATTAATTATGTACACTGTAAAAAAGAAAAGAATTTAATTTCAAATTACTTGTAATTATATTGAAAATGTAAATGAATTCTTGATTACATAGTAAATAAAATGGTAAATTTCTCTCTTATACGCTTTGGAAGCGAATGGATAAAGATGTAAACAGATGTTATACCACTTTCCATTATCATTTGTAATAAAAGAAGAAAAGATAGCCATAGCAGTAATAATAATAGTAGTAGCAGCAGTAGTAGCAGCAATAGTTCTAGTAGGAACATTAATATGTCTGTGCTATACTTATATATAAGTGTTTTTTTAGATTTTTCCATGAAAACTTGAAACATACAGAGATTCTATAATTTATAAGTTTGTATATAATTTTCGCAAAAAGATTTTGTCTGTCTGTCTGTGTGTATGGCTATTGTTGAAACCCTAGGAGTCAACAAAAATTCTCATATATGTTGAAATTCGATAAATGTTGTTCTAATTTAGGGCTTACGACGTCTTCCGCCAGCATATGTGTCTCTCTCTCTATTAAAAAACAAAAAAAAAAAAGAACAAAAAATTGTGTAGATTTGTATTAATTGTAGAAATTTTCGAAAGAAACGAACGGTAAACAAAGGCATATGAAAGTAGTTGTATATTCCAATGGGAAAAATATATCTAAAAGCCGGTACTCAAATTTACCTTCATTCCCAGTTGATTGTAGAACTTTTTTTTTTTTATATATTCAACTTAAGTTCATAAACTTTTGTTAAAATTGTTTTCTAAAAATGTACATACATGGATGGATGACCCAAAAATTGACTGGCATGCATAGACTAGAACTATTGACTTAGTGGATGTAGCCACAGTAATGATTGCATTAGAGGATTATATGCCACCAGATGCTGCATTTGGAAAAAAACAAAAAAAAAAAGAAACTTTACATTAGTTTTTAATAGATTACTTTGAAATGATTGTTGAGTACCAAAAATTCTCTTGAAAGCGAAGAAAGATAATTGTTTCGATTTGTTTCCGCTATACAGTCCGAGTGTATATTATATAGCTCACGTATAAATTTTTCAATATTTCTAGCGTATATTTCCTTATTGATTTTTTTTCAACTGAATTTATTATATTGAAATATAAAATAATTCAATTTGTTATCGATATTTTTTCTAAATTTTACTTTCTATCATTTATTGCCTTAAATCGAATTTATGTTAGGACCTGCTAAACTTTCAATTTATTTTAAATTTTTTAATATCAGGAATATTCTTAAATTGTAGTTTCTTTAAATCTTATATATATATATTCTTAATTACTACTAAATTAAATTTATTATTAAAATTTTTTGCAAATATAAAAAAAAAATTGTAAATATTTGTTCTGAAATTTCAAAAAAATTTTATTCGTTTATCCTAATTTTGCGAATATGCTAAAAAAAATATAAATTAAACCCCTTTCTGTCCAAAATCTTAATGTGATTTTCAGTCGCTATCTACGTATTCGATCAGTACATTGAGAGTAGTTATCCTATCAAGTGCAAAAGATCTTTATGCATTTTATAGAGGATAATGTTAAAGCAAAGAACTAACGGTAAAGAAAATGTGATTAGACAGACATAAGCAAAATATATATACTTTCGTTGGAATGTGATGTAATGAAAAACATCCTGTTTCCTCTCATATTAAAACAATAATTATAATAAAATTCATTTTCCACGATACTCACAGAATTAGTATTAATATTAAAATTAATAAATAATAAAAAGAAAAATTTTTAAAAAAAATAAAAATCACATAAAATTATCTTAACAACGATATATAAATGTAAACAAAAAAAAAAGAAATTAAAAATTAATTAAAAAAAAAAAAATTTAATGTGATTTGCTAATGAGAAAAAAGAAAGCGATTTAACCATCAATGATGAAAAAAATTAACACAATTTTTAATTAAGAAAGAAAATAAAAATAATAATAATACAACTAATGAATAAATAAAAAAATTAATAAATAAATAAATAAATAAATTAATATCCTAAATTGTGTGTTTCTAATTAATTAAAATCAATTTTCAAATTTTATATAAATTATTTTTCACTGCCGTGTTACTAAAAAGATTGCAAAGTCCAAACTAATGTATTCTCTCTGCTCTACAAAGAAAACAGAAAAAAAAACCAAATGAAAAAACAATTTAAAGAATAAATATATTTATTACAAACAAAAATACTAAGCAAGAAACTCTGCTATTACACACATATACACACAATTACAAAAAAAAACAGACACACACACCTATATATATATATATATATATATATATATATATATATATATTTGCAAACGCAGGACATTTTACTCCTTATAAATTGAAATATTAATAGAAAAAAACAAACAACAACTACGACTTGTATACTCCTCTTGAAAAATACAAAAACAAATAATAAATAAAAGCATATTTCTCATATATAAATTTTAATTTTCAATTTAAAAAATAAAAAATAAATAAATAAAGAAAACTGAACAACTCTAATAAATAAATACAACTGAAAAAAAAAAAAAAAAATATGCTGAAAATTAATTTCGAAAATATAAAATTTTTAGCAAATATTTTATTATAAAATGAAAAGAATTAAATTTAACATCAAAACGAAAGCACTAAGAAAGTGTAAATGTTTGTAAAAGTGAGTATGACTTTAAAAAAACACAAAAGAAACGGATAAATAATAAAAAAGTAAAGTTTGTATGGAAAATTTCAAACAAAAAACAAAATATTTAAATAATTAAATATTTAAAACGAAATATATCTAAATAAAAAGAAAACTAATAAAAATTATTAAAAGAATTTTTTATTTTTCCCTTACTAAGGCTTACACTTGTGGTCTTTCACAACTGCCGGGAGTTAAAACACTTTTTCCCTTTTTTTTTTTTTTTTTTTTTTTTTTTTTTTTTTTTTTTTTTTTTTTTTTTTTTTGATAGTCTTGTGATACATTTACGTAACAATTTTCAGTCAAATTGGAGACACGGAGTAACCGTTAGACCATATATATCTTTCTTAATATTTTTACCAATTCTACCGGTAATGAGGTTTGAAACCCACGTATGTCGACTTGCTAGTAGTACCTCTTAACAAACTCAGCTACGATTATGGATTTTTTTTTACATTTTTTTATTTATTTATTTTTTAAATAAATTAAGCAGCCACTCAGACAATGTTCTATATATGTGTAGGTCGTAGTCAGAAAGGAAATAGAGGGAAGGAGGAAAAACCGAGTTGTGTCTACGTACATTTGACTTGAAAGAACATACAAGGTAAAGTACTTCAAAGACGGATAGTCACTCGAAATTTATATCAGTTGTCCACAACCGTCATATCAAACTACTATCGAGTCTCGTTACTTTTTGTCGCCAGTGGTAAATGTACAATGGTACAATCTCGATATGACCTGGTCAAGGAGATTACCGCTTAACCATAAATTATGAATTTTTTGTTATCATTGATGAGCAACATACATTGATTTGCTGTTGGTAAAGGCATTAAAGTATAAATGATTCAAGCTCATCTCAGTTCAACCAGTTTCTACAACACTCCAGAAGCATACGCTATAAATATAATGAAGTCACGTTTATATTCTCAAGAATTCAAAAATGCGGAAAGCATTCTAAACGAACACAATGAAGCCGCGTATTTTACTTACATTTTTTTTTTATTCCCCAAGCCTGGGAATATAAGCAAAACGACCATACACTGTTTATAATCACGACCAACTGTTTTAAATTTAGGCTTTTACTTCTTCATAGGTACTCAGTTGCTTAGAGTGGAAAAGTAGGCGACTTTTCAATGATTTTGATTCGTAAATCTTTTAGTATACCATTGTTTAATGTAAGTGTCATGTTTGAGTCCTACGCAATGTTTCAAATCGTAGTCACCAAATCAAGCATGACCGGGGTCAATTGGTTAAAATGAAAAAACAAGTATTTTTTATAGTTTAAAACTTTTAAAATTTTATTTAAATATAAAATTTTTTCTAGTTTAGGAATTTGGTTGGAACTACCAAATAATTGATATATTGGGGGATAGCGAAACACTTAAAGATTTCGCGGTTGGATAATGGTTCGGTTGCCAATACCTTTATAGAAAATAATAATTAATCATGAGTCAAAAGATCTTAAAAACTCGTTGCGAAAACCAAAAGCAAAATATTTAATTTTTTTTTTAGATTAAATCTATAATTTATATATATTTTATAATAATTTTATAATATATATATATTTATATTTTATATATATTTCACTATCTTATCGAAACTGTAAGTCTTTCACATCCATATCAATACTAACAAACTATAAAATATTTATTATTATTATTATTATTATTATATTATATTTTCTAGACTAATGAAGTTAATTCTTAGGCTAGAGAAATTAAATTAGCACTAGCATCATAGGCTATCGGCTCTATAAAATATTTAAAAATAGTTCATCAGTTCATCTTAAAACACTATACAAATGCGATCGCATTCGCAAGATTAAGCTAGAGATCACAATTTTTCTAGAGAGGATCCTATTGTAGATTTATTGCCATTTCGAATGTTATCGAATTTCAAAGATGTGTAATAATAATTAATATTTTATTCTTTACGATATGCCTGGAGGAACAATTTTCAGTAATAAAAAAATAATAAAAACGTAACGGAAATATATTATCAAGGCTATTATTTTTTAACCTTTAGATTGTAAATCGATGCACATGTTGATTTATGTTGAGTTAGAATCTAGTTAGTTGACAAAATCCTAACAAATATATAGAAAAATTTTGATAATATCAAGACTATTAGTTTTATACTGTCTATACAGTACTGGCTACATCAGCCAAATCGGCAAATTTGCTAACAGATAAATTAAACGAAGCCAAAAATGCTATAAATAATAAAATGATGCATTTCTTTACTAAACATTTTAGTTTAAAACCTCATGAAACGAGCACGATTTTTGATTTTTTTGAAACAGGTTTTGTAAACGCACATTATACCAACCACGAGAAACTTATGCATCTTTTAGTGTATGAAAAAGTAGAACGTATTTAAATAGATGCACGCAGGGTTGTAATTAGCAGCGTTATAGTCGAAAAACTCGTGTTCATTTGCTTAGCATGTTTAATAAGATTTTTGTACAAAATCTAAGCATTGACATTAAGACTTTTCATTGCAAAAAGTTCGTAGAGCGACATTGTAATCCTTATAAACTGAAAACCTTCTACTATCGTATGCATGTGTTTCTCATGCCTGGCCTCGGCAGACTTAGTAATCGTGCTCGTTTAAGGTTTTTCTCTTTCGCTTCTCTCCACTTTCATTCCGTTCGTTTATTTACATTTGATATCACAACCTCAACGGTGAGATTTTGTACAAAAATATTTAGTATAGAAATGCACCGTCTTATTATACATCACGTTGCTAAAAACGAAAGCGAACTTCTTTGCTGCTACAAAGCTGTATTAACAAGCATGTTATTATTAAAGCCATCTACCTGTCCAAAGAGAGACTAAGGACAAAAACAGTGTAAAGCTTTTGATTTCAAACTTGGAAAGCTATGCCATCATTTATATCTAAATGAAATCTTCAAAATAACCAGAATTTATTGAATATAAAGCAAAGTCAAAAAAGTGAAAGAATGGGGGCGTTTAACAGTAAAAAAGGGACATATCGATCCTCAAATCAATACGAATTTGCAGTATTCAAGCTAAAGTCAAATAGGGAGATATCTACCTATATACAAAGAGAAATGAATTCATAGAAAAAGCCAAACACTCACATTTTGATTGGATTTTATCAAATTACGATTATGCTCTTAAATGAACTATGAATGTACAAATCTCGGCTAAAGTGTGGCCTTCCCTTTAGACATTTTGCTTAGACGTAAGTCATACCAAATTACGATCACGCCCTTAAATGATCTATTAATGTGTAAATGTAGCCTTGATTCACTCCAAACCCATATAGGTTTTGTCCAATGGTTAGTTTCCATTGTTGTAGCCTTCAAACAATTTCATCCACTCAAATTGCTATTAAAGAGTACATTTTAAATAGTATTTTCATTATTTTGTTTCAATTCAGCAAACGCGGCCAATTCGCAAGGAAACAAAAGACTTAAGATTTGTTTTATTTTTTTTTTTTTTTTTTTTTTTATAATTGTAAAGGAATGTTGGAAACTATTTTTATATTTAATATATATTATTTGCACAATCATTTTTTAACATAATTACAATAATTTGCTAACAATATGTATATATTTATATGACATTATATATATATATATATGTATATATATATATATATATACATAGATGTGTATGTTTTGTTAGTTGAATTGAAATTTGCAAGTTTTTCTCTTCTCATTTAATTATCGCTTTTGCAACTTTGGAACAACATAAAAACGCATTCAGGCGTTTACGCCTACCTAAAGATAATGCGTTTTCTTCATTTTTCATTCTTTTCTTTTTTTTTTTTTTTGTTTTTTCGTTTCTTTTTTTTTTTTAATATAAATTGCGCTAAAGTGTCAGCTTAAGACAAATTATAATGTGTAACAACAAAAATACTTAAATTAGAAGCAAATTATTTTTTGTTTTGTTAAAAAATTGAACAAAAAATCAACAAAAATATTGACCATATATTTACTGTATGGTGGTGAATATAATTTATTTTACGGTTATGGGTTTTCAGATCTTACGCGTATTTTTTCCATTTTCTTCAAGCTATGGTCATACCTTTTAACTAGCAACAGTATATATGAATAGCCTTTAAACGTTTTCTTGATCTTTAAAATATCGGAATATAGTTATCAATTTTCGCGCGATGTTTTTGTGCAACACACTCAGCAATCCATACAATGTTGCGACACTCTTGTTCCTTTAATTTCAGGTAGGCATAGAATACACCAAAGTGAAACTGTTGCAAGAAAGCATAGACGTTTAATTTGACCTCATGTTCAAAGAATTTATCTTCCAAAGTTTTATCGCCGGGATTATTGCCGGAACCGTCGAATAAGGCCGCATAATCGGCATAATATTCAGCAACAGTTTTTACTTGCTCATAATCATCAGCTCTAGCCAAGGCAGCCAAACCGTCTGGATGCATTTTACCGCAACGCGGATACAATTTTGCTCGATCGTCCTTCGATAATTCAGTGCCAAATGAATTAATTGTTATAATAATCGCACGACGATCGGCTTCAAACTGCCACAAATAGTTCTTGTAAATTATTGAAAATAGTTAAATTTCAACCGTTTACTTACAGCTAAAATTTCGCACATTACGTCAGCAGTAGAACCACCCAGATTTTTACAGAAATCATAGAATGCCTCTAAATATGCTTTGTACAAAGTATTACGTATGATTTCGATATTCATTTCATCCAAATCCTGTTCGGAAATGCAATCAACGAAGAATGGTGCTAAAGGCGTATCCACTAGTACAGCATTATATAGTTCAGCTGGTGTGGCAGCTACGTGTATGGCTTCCATTTGCTCAAAACTGCCTAAAGGATGGCACTTCGGTATTAGCTCAGAAATTGGGCGTTGATGTAAAGTACCAGTTATTAACAATATTATATTGTCTATCATATACCCGTAAGTAATGAAATCTAAGAAACTGGATAATGGTTCTACAGCATGATTGCGTAGATGTTGAAATTCAATAACCAATTTTTCACGCAATTTATCATCAATGACAGACACTGATAAAGGAGACGGTTCATTAGCCAAGAAAGTACCATAATCCGTTCCTTGTAAATGCAACTTTAAATCTATAAAATTAAACAATATATTTTCCAATTTATAATTACTCATATTTTTTTTCCTAAATTTTACTTTTAGAGTTTGTCTCTTTTCTACGCTTTCAAAGTCATACATACATTCATATGAGAATTATTACTACTACTACATAGTAAGCATCACATGACTGGCCCTTGTTATTTATCTTGGTTAGTTACTATTGATATTATGTGGTAAAAATTCTTACCTTCTAAAGTTTCACATTGCACCAAATTTAGGTAATCTGTCTGCTTTAAAATACCACATTTGAAACCACGGCACAAACCTTCCAGATAGCCACCATCGACATTGAAAAGATAACCAGTATCCACCATTTTTCTTTTAAATTCTTTTGTTTAGTGAAATTTTTACGTCTTTTATTTATTTATTTATCTATTTTATTAATACACCAATATCGACGTTGATAAGTTTTATGAACACAATATATCGATACTGTTAGCTATTTTATCTAGGTAAATGATAAAAAAAGAATTCTTCCAAATCACGGGCCAGGGAAAAACTACCTTTTTCTCTATTTCTTCATCTTTTTTATCGACTTGTCATTCTCATTGTCATATGACTTTTTCAGAGTTGCAAACTTAATAAATCTTTTTCATCTTTTTTTTTTTTTGTTTTCCAGAGGAATAAACAAATGAGGAATTTTCAATTATTATTTTAAGGAAATCATATTAATTGCATTTTTTATTTATATGACTTAAATTGTTCTAATAATGAGGATAAAGCAATCCATTTATCTTAAAGTTTATATTTTAAATTAATAAAACAGATTTGTTAAATAAGATCTACCCTGTTAAATAACAGCTGTTTTCTTAAATCTGACTGAATTTTAAACGAAGCCAAGTATTAGGTAAAGACTATTTAGTAAAAAAGAGATAGCTGTTTATATACTGTGTATAAAAAAATTCTGCAATTTTTCTGCTTCGAAATAGAAAAACGGAGAACGTAATTTCTCATCGGATGTAAAATTTAATTAAAAATTTTTCATAAAACTTAAATAAACAAGTTCCCATGAGAAACTTTCTATAGAAGATTTCGAATATATAAAGATAAGGCGTAACAAGTAAAAGAATTTTTCGATTTAGTTTGGTAAAAGAAATTACAAAAGAAGAGAATTAAGTAAGCAAAGGTGGATAAAGACAAAAACGAAAACCCGAAATTGGACTTGAAAAATTAATATAACAAAAGCCCGTTATAAGTATAAAACAAAAGAAAAAGACTAAAACTAAAGTTTTCAATACAGTTAGCCGCTAACAAAAAGCAGGTTAATTTAAATGATTTACACAGAAAGTTTTGCATAATTTGTATAAACAAAAAAAAAGAAACTAAAAATTCTCGCTCTCGCTGAACAAGAAGAAAAAAAAGAAAAGAGGAAAAGAGAATAAACATTTTCTTTAGCAGACTGGCAGATTAACTCATAGTTTGTGTTATTAAAAACTAATCTGGATTTTTAATTAAATTTCAACTAAGATTTTGCAACCGCTGCTATCTGGTAGTGTCGTCATCGTCGTCTTTGCCTACTTAAGATGGCGTTGGACATGGGTGTACAAATGAATAGCAGTAATGCTCTGACATCATCCTTAACTTCCAAGAAGAAGGATGCTGCTGCTAACGCTGATAAAGAAAACCTTTGGTAAGTTTTCACCTTTTAATCAATATAGATAGATATGTGTGTACATAGAATGTGCACTGTGCACCAATTTTGGTAAATTTATGCATATTTCATATGTTACTCATTCAATTTATTAGTTGGACAGTTTTTATACAGAGGAAAACAGTCTCTTTCTCTTTTTTTTGTTTTCCTTTCCACCGTCGCAACTTACCCACCTTCAACTTGCACTTTACATTGCTGACAAGTTGAATATGCTAAATGCTAAATGTGTGGGTGTAAAATATTACAGCCTCTCACGAATCCTAACCCCAAACTATTTATACATAAAAGTAGGAAAATAATTTGATTTTTTAATTTCACTGATTATTATTCCGTTCTTTTTTTTTTTTTGTTTTCTTTTCTTTTATTACCCACGAGAAGACGATACGTGTACTATATGTGTTTTGTTTGCCATTTCATTGTTATTTCTTATTTGGTCTGTTTTGGTTTAGCTGAGAATATGTATAGATGACGATGTGTCATCATAGCTGACGTTTCTTTCGTGCGTTTTTCCACTTTTTATTTTTTAATTTTGTTTTTTTTTTTTAAGTTAGGCTCGATTTGACTGATAATACACAAAACTTATCAACGATCGTATTCGGCTAAAAGTTAAAGTTTTGAAGTTGAAAACTTTACTTTTTTTATCTCAAAATATTTTTATTTGAAAGGACAGCTTTCTAGAACGTTACAAACGAATTAATTTAATTACAATGAAAAGCAGAAAAAGAAAGTACCGGGACTCATCCATTCAAAAATATTGCTTGATCGCAACTATGAAAGATAAACAATTCTTGAGTGATGTTGATGCGATTCTCATTAAGATGGGTTTTTATATCAATTGAGCTCGAGTTAACATTTCATTTCTTCCTATCAATAAATATATTGAAACATTGCGTCTGTGGTTAGGTAAGTCACCAAGCGTGAGAATGTCATGATTAATTAATAATAATTGGTTGAGCAAAGTTGAAGATTTAAAAAAGACTGTTTTTTTAGCCTAAATGATAATGCGCATGTTTTCAAATACTATCTTATTCAGTGACTTATCGTCAGTTGATGACGATATTGACCACTTACTTATAAATCCTTGTAAGCTCTACTTTTCCCTTCGCTCTGAATTATCATCAGATGTAATACGATTTAAATGAATTGATGTCAGAAAATAAAATTCGAAAATACCACGCAATACATTACACGGCAGGTGGCAATAAAAGAAAGTTTTATTTACTGAATAAAGCATTAGTAAGTAGCATGAGCGTGTGTGTTTAAATAGAAACTTATTACACAACTGAAAAGATGGATATTTGAAGTATTTTAAAGGAATCGAAATATTGCATAAAGCAAAGATAAGGAACCTTAGTGCAGCGACATAAATATTAAATTTTTAAAAATTTAATGAAAAATAAAAAAAACTTCTATTAGACAAAACACTTTCGATAACTGATACGGACTACAAGTCCAAGTAGGAGAAAGTTAAACAAACTATGATAAAATAATATATTAAAGTAACGATCGCGATAACCTAATCTGGTGTATTTAACTAAGCGAACAAACTACAAACGAAAAATATTAATTAAAAAGAATTTCTTGTTAAATCATCGATAAAGCAAGATAAAGAAAAGTCATGTCAGTTATAAGTTATATTTTGTTAATTCCCGGCACTTTTTTGACATAATATATTACTAACTACTATTACTCTTGCTATTATTCTCACTTATTCATGCGATTATTCACAAGCTAAAATTTCAAATAAAATGATTCATTATTCGTATTTCATTAAAAAACTAAAGATAGTAAGAAAAGCTTAATTAATATTCATTAACTGCAATAATTGTTAGGACAAAAGTAAGGCTGTAATGATTTCCTAACCTTTAAGCTTTTTTCTTTATTATAATTTTTTTTTTTTTTGATATATTAAGTAAAAATTATTATAAAACTTTTAGTAAATTTTCATTCTTATTTTTTTTTTTAATTGCGTTCTATGTAAACATCATTTTCATCGTTATCATCGTAACCATCGTTATTGGTCAAAGAAAGCATACTTTCGTTAAGTTGCTCGTAATTAGTTTGTAAACGTTCTAATAAATCTGTCGCAACTAAGGCAAAATTCTCCCACAAGTCTGTTGGCAAATCATCATCTATTGAAGTTTTTGCATATTTTTCCTCATCTAAATGATCGACCAGCAAATCACTTAACTCATCGAGAATCGATGAAGCACACAACTCTTCTATATGCTGTGTATCGATAAATAAATTCCAAAATGCTTGACATACAATGGTAGCCAAAAACCAATCAGCTGGATGATGAACGATTACATTTCGAAGTAAAACGAGTAATATTTCTGGACCGTTTAGTTCGAGAAATGGTTTACGATTTTCAAGATCGCCCAACACATTAACCAAAATGCCTATAGTACAGGCTTTTAAATCGTAAATTTCATTATTTACTGGATTACTAAGAATTTGTAAAATAACGGGTAGACCTTGAGCTGTTGAAAATTGTTTTCTAGCTTTTTCATTTCTTGTTAAGTTCCCCAAAACCCGGGCAATTTCCACTTGCAACATATCCTCACGACAATATTTTAAACTTTTACATAAGCCATTGGTAAGCTCGGGTAAAAGGCTTTGTAAGCTACCTTGTGAATCCATTACCAAAGCTGGCGATGAGGAATTTTTATCTTGATAGAAGCAAAGATTGTGTAAAGCACCCAAAGTGGCGTGAAACAATTCTTGTAGATCTTGTTTCTACAAGAGATTAAAAAAAAAAGAAGAAAAAAAAGAATGAATTTCGCTAAAAAGGTCTTCTAAACTACATTGAAATGCTTACCAATTTTATACTTTTCATTTGTTGGTTAACCTTAATGAGCTCCAGCAATATATTGCCCAAAGAGCGGCAATTGCCTAAACCCAGACCCACTTCTTCATTGACACTCATATTAGCCAGCACACGTATTATTTTAATAAGAACATCTATTACGGAATCGCCCATCGAGTTGTGTAGCGTTAATGGCTCTTTAGCATAGATTTCCAGGACATTTATTAAATATTCCATGGCCACATCATTGTGATAAAACTGAAAAATAATTTTTTTTTATATTAACAAACGAATATTTTTTAAATTTAATTTTAAAAATTTTATACCTGTACACGAGCACTATCATATTTAGCCATTATATTACCCAGTATATAACCCAAACGACTAATTAAAGATAAAAGTTTTTCATTAGCATTGCTGTTAACATGAGCAGCACAACAAGATCCTAAAAGCATGCCAAGACGAGCGCTAAAGCTCATTAAAATCTGACAGCAATCGTCATCTTCTGAAAGCACACTAGCAAGCAAAAACAACTTTTAAATTTTAAAAATCAAATTTTTTAAAATTCATTTTGGAATCTAATGAAATACCTTAAGGTTCTAACTACATTGTTTTGCACTTCGATTTCGCCTATAGTTATTTCAGCAGCCTTTATCAGATGAGGGCAGGCCAGTTCCAATTGTATATTATTACTGCTATACTGTATTGATTCAGTATGAGTTTCTAATTTCTCTAAGGATGAAGAGTACTGGCGTATATCGGCAAAAGCTCTTAATGCTGCCGATAATTGATATAAAGAATGCAAAGGAGGCCCAGATAATTTTTGTGCTGCTCCCGTTTCATTAAGCATTTGCAAATGTAAAATCATTAATTGTACAGCTCCGTGACGTGCCAAACGTATTACCAATTCGTCTTGTTTGTTTAGTTTTTGTTTAAATTCTCTTTCCATTTTATGTATTTCTCCCAAAGCTGGTGCTGTTGCCGGTTTACGGGGCAATTCCAATTGTTCGAACCAATTTCTGTTAATGTCTTTGAAAGCGTTTAATTCTGCTCTTTCTTGACACGAGTTGCACGTTAAAAAACGTATGGAACCGTAACCGTAAATACAGGCCTCAGGATCTTCTAAAGGACTGGCGCGTCCCAAACCATCCACAAGTAATTCCAAAATATCATTATCATGAAATAATTGATCGTTTTGTTCGCTGCGAGCAACTTTAAATATTAACTTGCAGGCACCAGTTAAATTGCTACCAGAGACACGAAGCTATAAAAATTTTCTTAAGTAATTCTTCTTCTGAAATATACGAACTCGTTGTTTAGACCGAAATATGTGCGAAACTTTCGACAGAGTCTTGTGTTTTTGCTTCTTTACCGTATTCGTCAAATAAGTAAAGTGAAAGATGTGCTAGGACGGAGGGGAATAAGACTAAGAAAATACAGATCGGGACCTGTAGCGTACACCACAAGCTTTAGGAAACTGATAAAATGCAGTATCGTTGCATATCGACTTCTTTTCCTTTCGAAAAGACAAAAACTAAAGCGAGGAGAATAAAAACCTTTAAAAGGCTCCGCTCGTTGATAGGTTTCTCACTACTAATGTCAAATTGAGATTTTTACTTGAAGTTTACAGGACTCGGCCGTAACTTCATCTATGTGAGATTTATAAAGATCAAACATAACCTCAACCTCATTGAAATTTGCCAAAGTTTACCGTAAAATTAAGCACAAGGACAATAAATCTGTGTACACTTCCATTCGAAACATATTAAATTAAGCATTAAGGATCCAATAAGTCATAGTCCTTTAGCAACCTTCACGTTTTGTCAGTTCGTTTCAAAAGCGAATAATGTTCCTTAAATCAAATTCAGTAAATTTAGTACATTTTTATCGACAACGTTTTTTATTGAAATTGTTCTTCAATCAACCCACTCCCCATACTCCTCATAATTCTATTCTTTAGCTCGGGACGTTAACACAATTTTGCTCGGATAAAATCTTTCTTTCCGAAATCTTCTTTCCGATCCAAATGATATATATAAATTTCCTTTTTTACTGATTAATACTTACCGCTAATACAACTCTGGCTACCGCTAACAAAATCTTAGGTGAAGTACATTCCACTAGACCGTAAAGGCCACCTAATATGAAACCTTTTTTAAATGATTTCTCATTCTTATGTAAACGTTCATAGAGTTCCAATAAAATCTGCAAGAGTTAATTGCAGTCATTTTAGATTTTGTGAAAGAAAAAAATACTTTTTCAAATCCATTTACCGAATTGATATGATTAACCGTTTCAACAGTGCATTCCTTTAGACCCGCATGTTCCTTTAGCATTTCAATAAGCTTTTCGGTCGATGATTGAGCCAACAAGTCATTACTACGCGTTAGCAATTTGCGAGCTGTTAATAAAGTCATGACACCATTATCTTTCGGTATAAAATTATTTAGTTCATTATAAGCAGTTTTGGCTCGTTCTCGTGGCGGCTCTAATGTTCAAAAATAAAAAGATTTTAAGTAATAATCTTTCGTTTTTAATTCGTTCGTTTTTTTTTTTTTCGAAAAATTACCTAATAAAGACACTGATAAACCCTTCACCTCCAAGGCTGGTAATTTACGATTTAATGGTAATTTACCGTGAATTTGTTTATTCACATTAGAGCCACAAGTTTCATCATCGTAAGAGGGCGTATCAAATGATTTCGACCGACCACCAACCATAGCCATCGATTCCACGGTTTGTTTAGTGAATTTTTCATCCCTAGACTTTTCTTGATTTATGGCTAATGGTTCCAAAATAGGCGGAGTCTTGGTAAGACTGCGTATATTTTCATTTTGCAAATAACGTAATCTATGTATTAATCGAAAGTAATTTTTTTTTTAAATTTAAATTTAATAATATTTAAATTCGTTTCAAAAAAAAAAAAAAAAAAAATACTTACGAGAAAGCGCTAGGGGGTCGACCATCCAGAGATACTTTGCCATATAAAACACGTGACGTTTCTCGCGGCGTTGTCGGCCTTCTGGTGCTAATAACTTTCACGCCAGCAACTATAGTTGTAGTTGTTGTTGTTTGCGTTAAGTAGAAGAAAAGAAAAAAATCTTTCTATTTATATTGCATTCATTTCCTTAATAAAAGCATTTCACTACTTTTACCGTTAGCTAATGCTTTGTTCGCATTTATATTAATATTGCTATTGCTACTGCTATTTGTTGTTGTTGTGGTTGTTGATGATGATGATATCATGTCATTTAAGAATGTTTTAGCCTCACTTATCATTTCTGCCGATGTCCTACGTCTACCAAAATTGTCGATTGTTAAATCTGTAACACTGCTTAGCGGCAAATTTTGTTGACCATAACGCACTTTACCCCTTTGATGAACCGATCTTTTATCGATACCAATAATTTCGTCTTGCCGACTTTCACTATGTGAACGCCGTTTATTTAAATATATTTTTTTCATTTCATTTAATTAAATCAGAAAAAAAAAACACAAGCATAAAACCAACTTTAATTTACTCTGCTCTCCAAGTTCTTATACTAGACTGTTTGATGGTCGTCATATTATTGAAAAAAAAAAAAAAAAACCCTTACACGCTGAATACTGAATATAGTGTACACAGTGTGTACACATATAGAACATTAAATGCTAGTATTTAGTTTGGCCTGCATGAACACCATAACAACCGTTGGCCCTCAACCATTAGTGTTCATTCATATATTTTTGCAGGATATTAGAAAACAAGTCCAGTAGATTCAAGTGGAAAAATAAATGCACTCTACATATGTAGATTTAATATTGTTATGAAATATTCCAAAAAAAAAAAGGAGAACAAAACTTAAAATATTCTTTTTCACTCATTCATTCATTCATTCAATTCATTCAATTCATTGAAGCTGTAATTCGAAAAAAAAAAAAAAAATTCTGTTTCTAATCTCAACTGTTCTCATGTACCTAATATACGCTCTAACCCTCTCAGCCATTAAGTTTAAGTTTGGAGGCGAATTTTTTTGATAATCATCATTGTTAAATGAACGTGTTTTGGAGCCCACTCTCGAACTCTTCTAGATGACTTTTCTAAATATTTTAACAGAATTTGTTTTTATTAATCTCATTCTCATGTATAAGTTACATATAAGTTGTTATTAAGGAAAGTTTGTTGAACTTGTCGATTTTTTTCAAAAAAATTATTTATTTGCAAGTACCGCAAATATTCGTAGCGCAACAATGGGTTAATTAAATAATTATAAATATATAGTGTGATGCAATTAAATGTTAGAGATATATATTCGATTTATATTATGTTGGTCAAGTAATGCCGTTGTAATCGAATAAATTCTTAATTCAATCAATATCTGGGGGATCAGAACGAGAAATATCGTGAGTATCAAAATCTCCGCAGTGTAATTTTAAGCGAACTGAACAAACGAAGTGTTACGTTACTGTAGCAGCCCGTCTTAGAGCTAACTTAGGTTCAAGAAAGCTATGTTAGACAAAGATACATGTGACACATTTCAATATTTTTTTCCGCGCGATTTTGCGAATATGCGCGTTCTAGAAGGAAACGGTCAAATTGACAAGACAAAACTAAATGAACTCAGAAAGTCGAGCTGCTGTCTCCTCTGCAGTATATATATTGTTGCGAAAATCACAAACTAATAAATGACTACTACAACAAATTTGATAAATCTATGGGGAGAAAATTCCTTTGAATGTAATACCTACCTCGGTCATAAAAAGACATATTTGCTGCTGGCAATAAAAGCAAAGATTGGCAAAGAATTACCCGAAATTCGACATGAATGGGATTAGTGAAACTACTACGTATTCGCAGGTATCGCAAAAAGAGACGCAGAATTTGCGATTTTCGTAGGGTTTATAAGCAGATCATTTTGCTTAAAACAGACAGTCGATTAGAAATACCAGAGAAATAGCTAAGTGTTGAAGAAAATAAGTTCTTTATAATAAATTGTGAAATAATTGTGTTTGTGAATATTACTTTGTAAATAAAGGAAATTAAAAATGAGCAAAATGTAAGTTTTTCGCGAACTGAGCCTTAAATGTAAAACACGAAAAGCAATTTTCGTTTCATTTAATGAAGTTTTATGCCGCATTCATTTTTAAAGTGGACTTACTCGTTACCTTGACTTGATCGAATTTTTTTTATTGACATCAGTTGTGTAAAAGTGCCTTCTTCGTGAGATTTTTTCGGCGGTTAATTGGACCGCGATAAGTTTGATTCAATACACTGCGCTAAAGTAGTAGCATAATACTTTATATTTCATTCCTTATTCTTCAATATTACAGACTTCATAGTGTTCCAAAGTATCTTAATGGGTCATAGAAATATAAAAAGAGTACAAAATATTTTCCGGTTCAATGGTGAGAGTGCGAGCAATAATCCGAATTTATCGATTGTATGGCATTTTTAATGTTACTTTCGATTGGGCAGAGCCAACGCCTGATAACATTCGACAAGATACTTTGGTCGAACAAAATCATCTTAATTTAAGAACCGAAATCTTCCGATCTCGTTGTTATGTTCGTTTAGTTCGACTAAATCCACTAGGTGTGGACGACCATGACTTATGGACTTTTCGCAATCACAAAATCATTCATCAAAATCATTTTGAGAATCTCTTTTCGGTTAATATTTAGAGCCAGTCCATAGCAGCTTTACGTAGAATAATTTCTATTCACATTTCTATCCAGTGCTCGCTTTTTTGAGAAATTCAAAGCGAAGTTATCGGCTTTTGCGGGGTTTAAGTAGATATTTTTTGGAACAATCGTAACTAAATGCTTCTGATATATGTTTTTAAATAAACGACACAATATACCGTACAGTCAGCGTAGCGTTGGCCATACGAAGCCTTTTCACTTCATATACGACCAAAAGCGTTAGAGTTAAGTCTTCATAGCTGCAAGAGATGCAATTTGTACGGTCAGTGCAAGAATCTTGCAGTTAAAAAAAAGGAGTTCCGAGAGGAATATTTGTTATCCTACCTCAATATTTTGGAAAACTTTTTATATTTCATGAAGTATAAGTTACTTTTACTTTACCATCCTAGAGATTGAAATGTTAAGAGACCTATTTATTCGTGCATATCGTTTTTCAAAATCAAGCAATTTTTGAAATTATTTAAAAAGCTATAAAATAATAATACTCAAAAGAATAAATCAACTGCCAAGTGGGACATATGCTAGGAAGAAGTAGGTTTTACGAAGAAGATACGAAAGTAATAAACTTCGATTCGCGAGTAGCAGTTATTACTTTGCAAAAAAGCTGACAGTCTCTTAAGTGCCTGTAGATACCAGGGGCTGCAAAATTGTCCCTGTAAAGCCTTAGTTCTTACTGCCTCACGTCTGAAATCCGGAAAATTAAGAAACTATAATGAAACTCAATAAGAATTGTAAGAAGACAAACATTAACATAAAGTGAAAATGATTTTTCTTAAAGAGTCTTCTAAAGAGAGTACTAATATACTGCATTATAATTACTAAAGGTTTTACTTTTAAACAGATATTTTCAAATACCATAAATTACAAGTGTAATGCAAGCACTTAAACGAAAGAGAGGTATATGTCTCAGCTCAGAGACGGCAGACGAACAAATAGATTCATCATAGGTTGGGTATATGGGGCATAGAGTGTTTCAAAATTATGTGTGATACTATTAATATATATTTTAAAAGTGTTACGAACGGAATTATAAAAGTAACATATTCCTATTCTTATTCCATTGATGATAAACTGTGATAGACGTAAAAGTTATAATAATTTGCCTCTGACTGACTTGACGCCTCTTCTAGAAAATCAATATTTCTATCAAAACAACTTTATTTTCTATGGAAATACTGAATGGGCGGGTTAGTGAAGAAAAAAAAAAAAAAATAAGAAAAAAAAACTGGAAAACCAACCCTCTTCTTTTCTGCTTTTCAACGTGAATAAATAAATTGAACAAACGAATGAATGAATGAATGAATGAGTGACCAATCAATTGTAACATATGCACGATTAAAGCGTTCAATTTATAAACGAGTCTTTATTGTAATAAAGCTTAAAATCATTCAACCTGCGTCGGTCAGTACGGATTTCCTTTCTCTGTACACGTTATAATAAAGAAATTGTTGGAAATGTTTGTATGCGCTTGCATAGCAAAAACAGTGATTAAGCATAAACACTTTCATATGATTCCATAAAACTGAATAGTCATTGAAAGAAAAGTCTTATTTTTTGATTTCTAATTTAGATAATATTTTTGAAAAACTCATTTTTGCGTGTCAGAATATTTTTTTTTTTTTTTGTTCAATTCATTTTTAAAGACATAAATTATTAATTTAATAATGCGAATGGATGAATGTCACAGAGATTTGGCGAAAGATAATCATGAGTGTATAGCGTTTAAATTGTTACGTACGGAAATTGCAAAATTATTGCTGTCGGACGAAGAGTAAGTGAAGTTTTAAAGTTTACAAAATTTGTATAAAAACGTTGTTGTTTGTGAATAAAATGGAGTAAAGAATTATTTTTAAATTTAATTTTTCATTTCATTTGAAAATAATAAAATAATTTTCGTTTTGTTTTCTTTTTTTTTTTAGGTCTTCAATATTAAGTGAAGTTCAAAAGCAAGGTAGCACAAAACTTCCCTCAAACAAATCGGTTTTAGTATTAGGCGATAATGCCACCGGAAAAACAACTCTTATAGCCAAGTTACAGGGCGTGGAAAATCCCAAAAAAGGTTCAGGTTTGGAATATGCTTACATTGATGTTAAGGATGAATATCGAGATGGTAAATAAGAAATCATTTAAAGAAAATGCTTTTAAACTAAAAAAATTAAAAAAAAAAAAAAAAAATAATTTAAAATTTTTTTCTTCGCAGACATGACACGTTTAAGTGTTTGGGTTTTAGATGGGGATCCAGGGCATAAAAATTTATTACATTTTGCCTTAAATAAAAACAATTATGCACACACTTTGGTTATACTAACAGTATCAATGACACAACCTTGGTTTTGGTTGGAGCAACTCAATCATTGGATCAAGGTATTATCAGAGCATATAGAAGGCTTACAATTGGAACCGGAAGAGAAACAGGAAGCACGTCAACGTCTAGTGCAAACATGGCAAAGTTATTGTGAGGTCGGCGATGATTTAGATGCCGGATCGCCTGTAAAACGCACGATGAGAAATAACTCTATGGATGAAGATGATTTATTACCTTTAACAGATGGAGCTTTGCTAACAAATTTGGGCTTAGATATAGTGGTGGTGGTCACTAAGGTAAATAACAGATTAATTTCAAAGCAATAAACAAACAAAATTTATAATTTCTTTCTTCATCTGCTTCATCTTTTCTTTCTACTCCCCGAAGTGTAGTATTCATTGTTTCGAAGGGAATTTATTTTCAAAATGCTTATCTGTATTTATTTTTCTTTACATTTTATGATAAGTATTTGTTACGTAGGACTTTTTTCCTTTTTGGAATTTTGCTGCCAGATGAAAATGAAAATCGAAGGAAAACAGATCTAATAGATTTGACACTTCAATAGTTTCTGTAGTTTTGCTGATTGTTATGAGAGACGATGCAAAATTTTTATTCTTCCTTTCTAAAGAATTTTTGTGGTCAACTAATCCAAATAGAGGTTGCTCTCATCGTTTCATAGGATATATAGAAGGGCACCATATGCCGCCTACACCAACGAGAAGTAGACACAATTACTATTTTGATTTAGAATTATCTGAAATTAACGATATCTACTTTTTTTTTCGAAGTTTTTTTTTTGTATATTGATTGATTGATTATAGATTGTAAAGATTCATTTGAAGTCATTTTGATTCAGGATGTAATAAGAATTCTATCTAGTTGTGTAGTTATGTGTAGATAAGGTATAGATAAGTAATATAAGAAATTCCATCCAATATCCTATTGCGAATTATTTATTTATCCACTATTTGTGGAGCACTTCCGAAGGATCCGATAAAATTCGAACTGATCTTTTCAGTTAAAAATTCTTGTTCTTGTAGAAGAAGTAAATGTTGTTAAAAATTCATTAGCATCCGCCGAACTTTTCATTATTCCAGAAGATGATGACATGTTTTCTAAAATAAATAAATTTTATTTATTTTAATTTCTTTTAATTTAATTCAATTTTATTCTTTAGACTGATTACATGACCACTTTGGAAAAGGAATACGACTATCGAGATGAACATTTCGATTTTATACAGCAATGGATAAGACGTTTTTGTTTGCAACATGGCGCCTCACTGTTTTATACAAGTGTTAAAGAAGACAAGAACTGTGATCTCCTTTATAAATATTTAACACATCGAATTTATGGTTTACCATTCCGTACCCCTGCCCTAGTCGTGGAAAAAGATGCGGTTTTAATGTAAATTTTTTTCTTTTGAAATTTTTATAATTTTGAAAAAACCCTTATTATAATTTCAAATATTTTTTTTTGGGCTTTTTATAGACCTGCTGGGTGGGATAGTTTAAAGAAAATAGAAATTTTATGTGAGAATATGAATTCTTGCAAAGAGGTAGATTATTATACAGACATTATAACAGCACCACCATCCCGAAAGGTAAGTTTGAAAGTTCATATATTGAAAACAAATGTAAATGTGTATGTGCATAAATATAAATATAAATATAAATAATTTCAAGGCGGTTTCGAATCGTGAAATCGAAGTGCAAACTGAAGATGAACAAGCATTCTTGGCGAGACAACAAGAAATTATTAAACAAAGCGTACAAGTGCGAGGTGAATCACCTCTACGTTCACAGACTAGCAAAACTATGCCAAGGGCTCCAGGTTCCACAGGCCAAAGTTCACCGAAAAAGGTAAGCAATTTTTTTTTTTTTTTTAATATTGGGTTTTAATAAATACTTACACTACTTATATATATTGTTTTTATCTTTAATTTTAATCTTTTTCATATAAGATGGAAGCGAAATTAAACACCTCCAGTCCTGGTACTGAAGGCGTTTTGGCTAATTTCTTTAATTCATTATTGCACAAAAAATCGGGTTCGTCTGGTACACCTTCTGCCATGAGCACACCACGCACCAATGGCTCGGATAGTCTATTGACGCCCGTACGCACAGATGCTGCTGCCGAATTAGATCGTTTAGCGAGGAGCGTTAAAAAGGATATTGATTTTACCCAAAGCGATTGTTAAACCTTTAAGTAAACCCCTTTGGAAGCCGATTTAAATAAGCAAGCTCTCCTTTTATCAGAAAATATTGTACGAAACATTTTATATTTAATGAAAGTTTTACAAAATCATGGCAAAAGAAATGAACAGAACTCTTAATTGTTCAGATTTAAGACCATACAAATATAAATACGAATAAGTAACGAAGGAGAAACGCTAAAACTTTGAAATATAATGCGAGAAACTTTAGTTTTTAAATTAACTTTTTTTTTTTTTTGTATTTTTTACAGTCCCTAGAGAAATTATTTCTTTCTTAGGCATACTTAATGAAATGTCCACAAATATTTAATTATTATTATTATTATTATTATTATTATTATTATATTATTTTATTTATGTATAGAATTCTTATATAAATAGTATGTCTGCAAGTCTGTCTGTTTGTGTTCATTATTATGGCAATACGGGAACATTTCCTTGGAAGTATGAGCTTCTTTTTATAAAATAAAACGTGTTCTTACCGGTTTTTTTTTAAATTAAAAATCAGTATAACGCAAGAAAACTTGGAAAAGAAACACTCTTAAATAAAATAAAGTCTACAGTTATACAAAATAAGTTTTTTTTTAAGTATCAAACACTGTTCAGTTACCACCAGATTAATTTTTTCTGAATCATATATATGTTTAATAATTCCAGTTTTTGCTCAAAATTTTGTTTTTGTTCATTTTTATAAATATTTTTAGCCTTTTTTTTTTTAATTTATTTTTTCTGTTTATGTAAGAAATTGTCAGTAATGCAAGCAACAAAAAAATGTGTAGCAAAATAAATTTAATTTGATTGTCTCTTTTAAGCAAACAAAAAAAAAAAAAAGAAAAGAACGCATAACCTGCGTCTACCATAGAATGAAATTGAAAAAATCTGGTGTAGCTTAAATTCTTAAATCTTTAATAATCATGCTAATGATAATAATATTCTATAATACATTTTCTCTTTTTACTTTTCTTAATCAATTATAATATGGGTGTAGCGATTATTAAGAAAATTTGTTGTTAATATGAAAAAAAAAAAAATTTAAGAATTTTAAGTGAAATGTTAAAAATGCTTTATGCAAAGTAAAAATAACGATCGCTAGCTACACATTTCCTCTAACTCTCAGGTATTTTATGAATACGGTCCGGAAAGAATTCTTGCTTCGAGGTAAATTATTCAAAGATTAAAATCGCTTATTTATTAATTGCATCTTTCTTCTACTTAGAAAGTGCGCAAAGTAAGCGATCGAAACGGGTGGTAATTCTAAGAAATTTGGCAAATATAGCGTTTGAATAAATATTGTTTCATACAAGAACTCTTAAACTTAAATTTAACTGCTATTTGTGTGAGCGATATTACTAAAGAACAACACTTTAAAAAAAAAAAAATTCTTTGCAATCATTTTACTATGAAAAGGATGTTCAAATGAATTATCTGTTGTCGGTATCAATCAGTATTAACAATCTTACCCGTCTATCTTTTAAAAAAAAAGCTCATAGTATACCAAAACTTTCTAATCTTACTAAAAAATTCAACATTTTTTTTTTCTTTTTTTAATTCGTCGATTTTAATCCAGGTATAACCTATTAGTTTTTGTGTTCAAAATATTCAGAAAAAGAAAAGTTTCATTTTAAAACCGAAAATAACATTTCAAATTCATAACTATTTACAACTTTTTTTTAGCAAAAGCCTTCTTCAATAATATTACAAAAAAGAAAAAAAAAAAACAAAAAAAAAAGAAAATTAAAAAAAAAAAAAATTCCGTATGTTCTATCTTTAGCACAAACTAAGATCTTTCAGCGTAAAAATACTTAAGATAATCAAGATTCTAAAAAATTTGCAATACGAGTATAAGATGTTAAATCTTGGAAGCCAGTAGAAGAAAATAGCACTTTTATTAACATAAGATATTATTATTAAGCGCCACGCCCGATATGGCCTCAAATCCCATTTATTTCAATAAGAGTTGAGAGAAGAGTACTCCAATAAGGTTTATGGAGTGGTTTTTCTCTATTTCTCAGGCTCGAACTCTTTTTTCCTCTCTTTTTCTCTCTCCACAACTCGCTCATTCTTTCTCTACAAATGTCTCTCTCAACCCCCCCTCCCCCTTCCATTCCCTCCTCCTTCTCTCTTTCACACTCGCTCATTTTCACTCCCTCTCTCTCATTGTCTTTGTCTGCCTTTATCTTTTAACTAATTCAATACTCGCAATCTTCTTTATTAACACGTTAAATAAATTTACAAATTTTTTCTTTTTTTTTTGGAAATTTATTATTTTCTAAAAACTGTTGTAAAATTTTTAAAATAAATATTTTAGTTAGAAACAAAAGACCAACAACAACAACAACAGATTTATGGCCTTATTTTGTTAAAATAATTTCTACTCTAATTAAATAAAAAAAACAAATTATTCTCTATTTTTATTTAACGAAAATGCTCGAAAATGTCTTTTAGAAAACTTGTAACAATCGAAAAAGAAGAAAAGTGAAAATTATATTCTTTCTAAAAAATATTTCAAGAAATCAGCAAAAGTAAAAAAAAAAACGAACCGTTACCAACACCGAATAATTCAATAAAACTTATGAGACATTATATAAATAATTGCCGAGACAAACTAAAAAACGAGTTTTTTTCTTTTTCATATATTTATATATTAGTTTGGGGAAAAAGAAATCCATCCAATTTTATATGAACTTCAGGACTTTATTTAATATTTCGATTTGGAAAATAATGGATTTCTTTTCCCCAAACTAATATATATATATATATATATATATATGTATATTCAGAATCTTTCTTTAAAGGAGCCTCATTTTCTTTTACTTTGTTTTTTTTTTTATTTTTCTAAAATATTTTTAAGAATTCAATTTCATTTTCTTTAAACATTTCAACTTATCTATGAAGCGTACGGAACATTGAAGCTTTCAGTAAGGTGTCTGCCTGCTGTCAATTATTTTAATTTGTTCCTCTTTCAAAATACAGCTTTTTTCAATCATTTTTATTTTCTAAGCCCATTTTATCATTAATTGTACTAAACACATTTTGAGAACACTTGAATCGGTTCTCTACCACTTTGTAATGTTCCTAGAAGATAGATTAAGATAAAATGAAAGAAATAGAGAGCTTACAGCTTAAGAGTGTTTGTGACCACTGGTGGTGATCGATGACTTAGTGTTGAATAAATGCGAAGAAATGGATATCTCTGACATATAAATCCATCAGGCAGATAAGACATCACATCCCAGAGCTGAGAAAAGAATCGATTTGTTAAGTAAGGAGTGGGTAAAACAAACATGTATATATTATTTGATCGTTGAAATTGAAAATGTCTTAACATTCCCTAATAATTAAGAAATCCGATTATGATCTTATTTTGCATTTTTCTTTCGTAGCTTTACCGCGTTGGCTGCTTATTACTGATGTTGTGCAATCCTGAGGTACGGAAATTGGAATTGTCCTGTTATGAAAGTTTAACAATTTACGAGACGTTTATTCAACGATCCTTATGAAATCGATACGAGTAGCTATGACAGTTCCTAACAATTTGGTTGTTTCTTTCTAAGCATCATCATTGAACCAATTATTTTGAAATATTTTGAAAATGCGGTCATCTATACGGCTGATATGATAATATTTTGGACTCAAATTAGACCGAAGCGCTATAATCAGATGCTTTATATTGTACGCGTGAGGGTACTTTTGTAAAGTAATTAAAATATTATAGTCTGGCAATGCCTACTCTATTAAATACCATACATCACTTCACCTAATACAAGAACGCGACTTGGAATTACTATTGCAACCCACCAATGAATTCTTAGATTTTGTACAACAAAAATCAGTAGAAATTTGTATTTTAATTGAATGAAACCAATCTTTGGAACACATTTTATAAAATCTGTTTTTGTAAAAAGTACATAAGTCCATGATTACTAATTAGACATAAAAATTAGTTATGTATTAGATATGAACTACATAGGTCCCTTTTTTAATGATCAGACTTGATCAACTAAAATGTTTTTACTTACATTACTTTAAGTACAATTGCAAAACTTATCCAATACAAAGTAAATAAATATACCTCTTAAATACTACAGTATTGTAAATTATTGGACACTAAGGTTTGAAACCTAGAAATAGCCTTTTTTTTGGTTTGATTGCTTCATTTAAAGAGCTCAGAAATACTGACTAGTTAAGGCCTAAGTCGTACAGTTTAGATCAATGCAAAAGTTTGATCTGTCCGCTATAAGAATTCTTATAGCCAGCATCAGAAGTTGAAATCGAGCCACTATTTGAAAGTTTCGAAAATGGTTCTTCGGATTATAAATTGTTCAGAAAAAGAAATTAAAGTGTAAAGCGAATAAATCTCGGAAAAGAAAAGGTTTTTAATATATTTACTCTATTAATCTCGAATGTGAGTTCTGATTTAACTGTATATGTATATAGAAACTTTTTACGGAGCGCGATCGACTAACTCTCTAAGAGCTTTATTATTAACATAACAATGTGATAATATATTTTAGAAAAAGTATTGATAGTTCGTATTGAATGTTTGTTAATTTGAATAAGCAAAAAGATAAAGATAATAATTTGATTGAGTTATTCAAGTTCTTGCAACAAGTTGAACGCTTCTTTTTTTTTGTATAATTCTCTAGGAAATTATTGAGCATACTCTCGATCTCAGATTATATATTATACTTGCTATTTGTTTTCCATTCATTTTGGCTTAGTCTTGTATCTAACTAATATTGACACACTTTTGACTTGACGCACTTTTCTTTTACTAAACGCTAAATAGTGGACATATATTGATGATATAATATTATTGATGATTAACTTTACAAATATGATACAAATCCTCTCTTTTCATCTGTCACGACTGTTACATAAGAACTGTCAAAATGGTTTTTTTAAGTCTTGCTCGTTCATTCAATCGGTGTTTTTCAAGTATTACTCATATTTGAAAGAAAATTAGTTAACCATCTTCATAATTCTGCACAATATTATAATACTGAAAAGCAACAATTGTCTTGTATTTTTATCTGAATAGCGTGGGGGCTATAAAACCGGAAAAATATTGCAAATCTATGATTTATAGCAGATTTTGTTTCAATATTAACTAGGGGCATTTAAATTTTTAAACGGGAAATCATCTTTAATACGCTTAAATAGCATCTTTTTAAGAGTAACAAAACAATAACAAAAAGTGTTTTCAAGATTCCACTTAAAGTGAATATATATTTTTCATTCATATCTTAAACACATCACGACTATAAGATAACAAGAGACTTTTTAGCATCTCAGATTAAATTGTTTTTTTTTTTTTTTCTTAACGAATATTTAAAATTAAATGTAGGTTGAGCGGCGATATTGTCGTCATTAATACTTTTTCTTTTATTTATTATTTATTTTTTTCTTTTTAAAAACAACTTAAATACTAAAATACGTTATTCATATAAGGAATGCATGAATAATTAACAAATTCAAGCATATATACATATATTAACTTGCATTCATGAAAAATACATACGCATTAGTACGTGAATGCATGTATGTGTGTGTGTGTGTGTGTGTGTGTGTGTGTGTATGTATGTATGTTCATGTTCATGTGTATGCGTTAAAATAAATGAAAAATGAACACCTAATCTCTAATATTTTCATCACACAAAGTTTAGTAAGTTTTCAACCATACAAGCAAGAGTAATATTAACGGATCATTTAGAAAACATACACAAGAATATATAATTGAGACATAGGAAAAAAGAGAAAGTAACAGAATACAGTAATGATTTTCATTTAACTCATATATATATATATATACATATTAACCTGGGGATTGCATGTAATATTTACTTGTAAATATTATGCTCACTTATCTCGTGTTTCTCATATCGTATTAGCATTGGGGCAAAATATCAGAGAGAGAGAGAGAGAATTTTAAGAGTTTTTTGTATCGTAAGAAAATATCAGAGAGTTTTAATATAGTTTACATTTACACAGTGTTAAGGTGTAAAGAAAAAAAAAAAAACAAGCGAAAACAAAATAAATATCAATTGTTGCACATTTTTTGTTAACAACTGTAGAGCTTAGAAGCTTATTTATAATTTTGCGTGTGAGTAAAAAATTTATTGAATTCACATACATACACGGTAAGACGGTCGAAGCGGTTTTTCATTCACGCAGCAGTAATTTAACGTGCTTGGTACATAACGTTTCTCGGTATTTTGTTAGGCAAGTAAAAAAAAAAATTGTTAATAAAAATTTTATATAAAAAACCAAAAAAAATACACATAAAGTTCCCGTACCATTAAAGTATAAATATAAGTATAATAAGAGTGTATACCTTTGTGCGCATTATATTGAAATTTATACAATTTTCAATAATAAGAATAATAATTAAAATTTTCTCAAATTAAAAAAAAAAAAAAAAAGTTAAAAGCACAAAGTAAGAAATTCAACTATAAATAATATATTTTGAAACAAAATGGTGGAAACGGTAGTTACTGTTGAACGTACAACAACCACGCAAACAGCAGCGCCCGCTAGCGGTGGTGGCCTCAGTGCATTGAAAATTAATATCGCTTATTTCCATACTTATCCGGGCGTTATCAAGCTGGTACAATTTGTAAGTATACTCTCTATGTAGATACTCGACAGTAGAAAATGCGGCTCTCAAAACGCATTTGCTGCAAATTTATTTATTTATTCATTTTTTTTTCTTTAAATATGTTTATTGAGGCGACTAAAAAAAACAGAGACAGAAAAAAAATTATCGAACCCTAGGGAGATTTTTCTCTTAAAAAAGCAAAAAATGCTTACATTGGGAGAGAAGTACTCGCCACGAATCTGATCAAAGGAAGTTTTTGCGAAAGCTGCTTGAAGATTGTACATATAAGCTTTAAATATAAGCCTTAAGAGCCCCCCATTATAATGGCTGCCTGTTAATCATGGGCGTATGTGCTCGGAGTCAAGCAGATTTTTAGACAAGAATATTCAAAATATCTTAACTATGGTTCTGTTCAAGGTCTACTTTAAAGTTTAAATTATTAATAGCAATCTATGGAAACTATTTACTTTTGTTTGTGGGCGGCATACTTCCGTTTAAAAACAAGCTTTCTAGCGTTACATTAAATACGAACAATTTTAAATTGATTATTTTACGGGAGTAAGCGCTTCAAAATTATTCAACAAGCGGGCGCTTATGATTATATTTTTATTTTACGATATACATATAAAACATTTTCAATTTTAAGGAGTTTTCTGTTCAAGTGCCTATAAAGGGTTCTTGAAGAACAGCCATGTGAGATCGTTTTGACTTAAGAAGGATGTTCGCAGGAACTCAAAAATTTCAGTCTATAAATTCTAATCCATATTCAGAAATATTTATACTATATTGGGTTTCTCATTAAAGGTTTTATGAAAAATGTTTTATAGAGAGAATGGAGAAAATAAAAACGTCTTTGGACGACTGAAGAAACTTTAAATAATTTTAAATTCATAAGACTTGAAAATTTTTTGATTTTTCATATTCTAATAATAATGAAAAAAAAAAATTCGTTTGCTAAAGGAAGTTTTAAAAAATTGTGTTTCTAAGAAAAGAATGAATAATGTTTTCTATTAACAGGTTCGGAAAGTCATACATTTTTAAACCATTGCAAGAATTTTTTTGTTACGACCGCTTAAGAGGACGTTTAAGCCCCAATAAAAGTGAAGTTCATTTTCTAAAGAATTCCCAGTAGTTTCTCCATCGAAATATGTCAAGAGTGCTAATAATTTTCATAGCAAAATTATTTTGGTTAAGTTTCCGTTTTTAAATTTATAGCTTTGATAAAAAAAAAAAAAAAAAAAAAAAAATCAGTAATTAACAAGTTTAATTAATAATTCGAAATTTTAGATATGATGTAATTGTATTTATAAAAATTGAATATATGTTGTGAATGCGGCCCTAATAAACCAAGCTAGTTTGGAACAATTAATGATAATCGAAGTTTGTGTAAAGAGAGAGAATCATCTTTTTGTTAATTAATAATTATTTAAAATTATTCGAAACTTAGTTAAGATTTTCTACTTAGTTTTTTTAACAAATGGTGTGGGATGGGGATTCGAACTTCATTTATATAGAATATAATCCAATTTATTGCAATTTTTTTTTTTTTTTTTTTTTTTTTTGATTTGTTATTATCAGTTAATACCCACGACACTGACAAAGCAGTTAGCAAGTGGACAACGTACAAAAGCAAGCCAGCCATGCATAAAAAAGTTTTTTTTTAAGGTATGCTTGGTTTCTTACTTACCATCCATTATAAAAAGATAATAATAACGCGATTATTAGTTATAAGGAAATTTCGAATTCGATTTGATTATGAACGTAATGGACAATTTTTTTATTAATTGAAAATCTTTACTTTAACTATTTATGTTATGATAAAATACAAACAAAAATCTAATGATAATTAAGAATAAAATATAAACAAATTTATAATAAAATTTAATATAATTTTTGCATTGCGGATCTCTCTAAAGAGTTATCGTCCTACACACGCTTACACTAAATGTATTTACTATTAAAGCTATTAAGTATAAAGACTTTTTATCTTTAAGAGTATAATTATTATCAAACTTATTCACGCGTAGACCTATCACCTGCTTATGTATGTGTACACGTATATAAATTTTTTTTTTCATTTATTAATAATTGCTTAACATTATACTAAATAACAAAGCGAAGGGTTCTTAATAGAATCTTGAATAATTTAGTTACTTTCCATGTGAATATAATTGAGAACACTTTTCTCATTCTCCTCTTTGTTAGTCACTCTCACTACTCACTTGAAAAAGTTAAATTTTAAAAGTTTGTTACTTTTTTTTTTGTTTCGATACCAAATGAATAAAATTTTCGTAATAACTTTGTAAATGCCGGCCAACTTTGCAGAATTAATGCTATATATGTGTGTACACACAAGACAAGAGAGATAGAGAGAAAAAAAAGAAAAAACGAAAGGTCTGTTTATTTGACACACATTATTCCATGAGAATATTAATCAATCGCTTATAATAAAAATTGTTCAGGTGTGAACAATAAAGGCTTTTATCTATACCCTGGTAATATCTATGAGAGTCGCTTCATAAATTTAAATAACAAAAATAGAAAATTTCTTTTTATTTTTTTCTTTAAATATATGCTGGTAAAAATTTCAAAAATTCAAAATTTCCCTAAATAATTCATGTTTTAAAATTTCGTATTTGATATTAATCCGTAAGAGGAAAGATAATATTAATCACAATGAATCGATTATACAAGTTATCCCCATATCCACTACACATTGTCGCGATCGATCGCGAAAATTGCTTCAATTCATTTACAATATGTTGAGGGAAAAGTTTAAAAGAAATAAAAATTTGTGAAAACATCTTGAAAAAGCTAGAGAAAATTTCAATTTGTTTTGAAAAGTAGTTCGATGAGAGATTTATGAAGACTACTCAAGGTGTGCGCAATGTATATGAATAACGTACGATTTAAGTTCAATATAATCTTTATTTGGCTAAACAGTCCTTGTATGCTTTCAATAGGGGAAATCGTCTACTATTAACAGACTAACAGTAAAACGACACTTAACAAAAAAATGCAGTTTAAGCTAATTACAATGTCAAGGAAAAAGTTAATGGCGTTTTTCCCATTAAATGATTTAAAAATCGCATTATTTTAAAAATGCTGACCCTATCAAGTTGCATTATAGATCGAATGATAGATGATAATCCACAAATAATTAAAGAAAACAAAACCTTGTAATAACAAATTTATGAATTTAATCGAAAGTGATTGGTCGTAGGCTTAGAAAATGAACCAAAATTCTGAAAAAATTCGACCAAATCGATAATGTGTCGTTGACTTGTGCAAAAATTCAGGACATCGTTTGGTGAAAATGTTTTATCAAAATCATCAGCAAGCAAATGATTCGTTCGTTTCCGCTTTGGAAATTTTGATGTTAAAGATGAGCTTTCCTCAGGCTGACTAATTATTGATAAAATTGATGAAATTTCTCAAAAAAAAAAAAAAAACTGATAAAGAACGGCATCGGTGCAGAATTAATCGATGACTAGACATAATTTCGAATTCTTTGCATAAGTCTGGACACAAAAGATATGTTAGATACACGAACTAACAATGAAAAATATTATGGACCGAATGGGGAGGGAGCATCTGCGAAATAGTGGTGACACAAAGCGAAATCGATTAATTTTTGAATATATTGATAACAGGTAAACTAAAGTGGGTCACATACGATAATAATGTACGAAAAAGATCTTTATCCAAGATGTTGATGAGGTTGTGGATTCCACGATGGTGAATGCTACGCAAAATAATGCCTTATGTGTGATGAAATTGAAAGCGAATCATGTACAGCATTAGCTCAACCAACTTGATCAGGCGATTGTCTGAATGTTTACTGTCAATAATTAATTTGATTAAAGTTCACATTTGAGGTAAAGCGTCTCGAATTGATTATTAGAAAAGGCGTAGTCTTCCAATTTCACTATATCGGACCGGATATATATTTTTTGAAGATTCGATAAAAATTAAGAGATCTTCGATGAGAAGTTTTGATGCAATCATCATATCAGGCTACCATACCGTACCGTTTTGCTCTCTCGTTAAAGCTTTCTTTTGATTTTAAAAAAAGGCCGCTATGTTCTTTAGTATCTCAAAATTTCTGTACTACTGATGGTATAACGGTTTTAGTATAAATTTAATTTAATAAAATTTATATAAAATATAAGAAATATGTTTTTGAATTTTAATGGAAAAAAAAGCCGCTACGAATTTTTTCCTTGGCCTATTATTTATAGAAAAAAGTTTTTTTTTGTATTTAAAAAAAAAAAAAAATTTATCCAAGTTTCCTATTACTTGTTTCCCACAAAAAAAATTCCACATTTGATAAGTATTGACAAAGTACTCATTAATAAATCATTCGGACAGGTTTTCATACATTAAGTTGACGACTTCGGTACAATATTTTAAGTTAAAGTTGACCTTTCGGAATGATATCACATTTATACTCGAACGTCCTTGCATTGAAGCCAAATGCTTTTTCAGATGTTATTAAATATTTAAGAGAGTAATAACCAGCAATTACTTGGTAAACAAATTTCATACACATGTCCAATAAAATTTTTTGTAAGTTAACGACATAAGTGTGCGTTACTTACATACGGTGGTTAACCTATAATGGAAATTATGAACCATTAACGCGTTACCTAATAATGTAATATATATAAATAAATATAATAAATATTTAGTAAAATAATTTTGACATTAAAATACAATACAATGGGGATTTTGGTTTTTTGTTTATACAGAGAAGGATTAAAAAAAATACAAATTTTTTTTTATACCCACTACCGATGGTAAGGAGTATATTTCATTTTATCATTTTGTTTGTAACGCCTCGAAGGAAACTTCGAAGAACCCACAAAGTATATATATTCTTGATCAGCATTAAATTTAGAATCGATTAAAGTATAACTGTCTGTCCGTGTGTCCGTCAGCGCATTGTCTGTAATAAACATTCTCCTGGCCGCAAAAATGACGATATCCGGCTTCAAATTGCTTGAAGTTTCTATTAAAGATGGGTCAAATCGATTACATGCCACGCCTACAATATAAAATAAGTTACAGTGTCAAATAAACCAGAACACATGCCTGTTTTCTGGATGTTTTACTCAATGCTCATTAAAAACTTTTACAGGATTTCGTAAAAGTAGAAAAAATATGCCATGCCCATCCATTAAAATTTGCTTTTTCGGTTTTTTTGAAGACAAAAGTAGTGGATATTAAAGATTCGGCATAGCCGAATGTAATTTTTTTGCTCGTTTTTTTTTCCTTTTTTTTTTTTGATTCTCAAAGAAATTCGTGCTGCACGCCAAGCAATAGATTTTCATACTTTAACGAATACAATTAAAATATCCCAAGAATATACTGAATAATAAATAATTTATTAATTAATTTCATGCTATTGTAACACATAACATAATTTGTGTTATTCGGGTTGAGGTTAACAGATCAATTAAAGAAACCGTAATCATATTAACCATTGAATTTACAAATATCTCTTGTTGGAATAGTCTTGACTTTTTCTTTTGTTGTCACCTACTTTTTAAAGAAAAAAAAAATTAGTAATCGAAAGTAATATTTTTAAACATAACGATACTTGTGGTATAAAATTCAATCAATTAAATTTCTCGTTCTCTCTTAATGCTAACCGAGGTAACAGAGGATCATAAGAGATCAGCCTTTGAAAATTCGTGATAATGCTTACCGTAATACACTGGATATAGAAAAACTTATTTGACAAAAGTACAAATGGTAAGGTCTGCACTTGATAAACATGTTTCATCATATATGATAATCAGTTTCATTAGCTTTTTTTCATCATCTCAAACGGTTTTCCTGTTAAAAGTTACCATCAAAATATCAGGATCCTTTTATCGTCTCTAAATAAGTTTTCAACTTTCAATATTTACTATAAGCTACAGATTATTTGCATTTGCTCTTGATTTAATGATTTGTTCAATTGAATACAGACAAATAGACAGACAGACAATACCAAATTGTTAAAATAAATTTCAGTTTTCAACAACATTTGTCCGAAAAATAGCGATACTTTAATTACTATGAACATTTCTATGACTTCTTGGTACACGAATATAATACGTTCGAAATTATCACTAATACGACAAATAGTGAGCCCAGCAGGATGACCATATGAAGACCGTAAATTGGCAAAAAAAAGGGCGAAAATTTGTAGCTTAAGAACAATTGTTTTTATAAACAATTTTGATAAATAATTTCTAAACATTAGTGAGACGTATACCCTTCCAGGATAAAATTGCATCCTTCACTTCCTGAATAAAATTAACAAAGATATGATGATTTTAATTTAAAAAAAAATATTTGATACAAAATGTCGAGAAGAAAAATCACATCATTTATATTCAAAAAATCTTTGTATTTACATTCCATCCTACTATATTCATTCTTTATTACTTACACGATCAATATCTCGTAATCAATATTATTTACAATTTGCATTTGCATTGATTTAGCTCAGTAGGTTGTCGCAAAAGTTGTGGCACATTTTAGCAGAAAATTTTTTTATTTTTTTTTTTGCTTCATATTTAAACAAGAGAGTGTTTATTCGAAAAATAGATCTACATGAACTTGGTAAAATTAATTTTTATGTCAAATTACTATTAGAGGGATTAATTTCCATCATAATGTATTAAAAATTAGATCTTTTCACTGTATAAAGAAAGAAGATGAAGAAGAAGAAGAAAGATTATATGTGCAGTAGTTCAAAAATTGATTCCATCCAATCCAAATTTTTCTCATTCAATTTATACATTAAAATACTAGTTTCTACCCCAATGTTTGTTATATAAAATTTTTTTCCAAATATGCCGTTATAAGGGGCTTAGTCGTCAAAAAAGTTCAATCGAATCCATTTTCAATAGCGTTCGTTCTTGGATCAAAACACATCTGTATGCCAAATTTCATTAAAAAAGTATTTTAAAAATTGACTCAGAAAAATTGATAGAAAACCATTAGACAGACAGAAAGACAGACAGATAGGCAGACTTAAATTGGTCCAGAAAATGATTCTAAATCGATCAGTATAATAAAAGTTGGGTCTCTTCTATCTTAAGTTCTTCTGGGTGTTACATACATCTGAACAAAGTTGTTATACTCTCTTACGACAAGTGGTGCAGGATAGAAAAACATTTGACCTTCAAATGGTAACAGAAAAAAAAAACATTTTTTCAAGTTTTCTATTTATTATTATAACGATTTTGACCTTTGTAATGTGACATCATTGTTTTGTTTTTATACCCATCACCGTAAGATGGTCATTTGCCATTTGCAATTTACTTACTCTACTACCATTTCGTTTGAAACGCTCAAAAGGAAGTTTTAACAGACCGAGTCAAAAAGTAAAGTAATTTGGCAGAAATAATAGGAAGTTCTTGCACACAGAAAATGGTTCAAATCGGTCCAAACGCACGCTCACAGTACAACGATGGTTTGGGGTTTTTTTTGCTTATCACTCATATCTTATACCAGATAGATCTATAAAAATTTGCACTTTTATTAAGCCAGCTATGCTCTAGTCTCGGCAGAAAAAATGGAAAGTATCGATCACGCCCACACGATATATATAATAGGGTATTGTTTAGAGTTTAATTTTTTTTTGTGAAAACGTTCTTAAGCATTAAGAAGAAAAGTGTTTCAAAATTTAAAATGTAAAGTGTATATATATACTTTTGATCATAATGAAACTTGAAATCTGAAAAGAAAGTATCCATCCGTCCGTCACTTCATCTCCATCTCGTCTGTTTATTTGTAGAATGTTTTGCGATAATCAAGTTTTAAACTCAATTAAATTTTCTTCTTAAATCATTTAGATCGTTAGTTAGCTTTTCTTTTATCCACCACTTAGGGAAAAGGGGAATAGATTTGATTAAACAATAACATATAAAACAACAACAAATACTTGTTAAGAGTTTTAATCAATTCTAAATCCAACGAGTAATTATTTCAAATAACAATAACAGATAAACTTGAATAAGGATAAGGAAAGTTTTGAGAGAAAAGAAAAAAATGTCTAAAAGTCTTTTACTTTATTGGTCAACTTCTCTATCCTGCTTGTTCGCTATTTAGCAAACAAACTGAAGCGAATATTAAAATTTCAATAAAATCTTTCTTTAAAAACAAAAATTCAATTTAAAAAAAAGATAATTAACTGCCTCCTCGACCTCTAACCTCTATACTCTATATACTATGGTATGAAAAAGTCGAGTCGTTTATTAAATAAGGACATTTACAATGTTAATGTTAGAAATGCATGACGCGAACATGTAAATACACTTATATTGATTGCTCTGTATGATTGTGTAAATATTTGTAAAATTCAATTTGAGAAAATTATAAACAATTTTTAGCTAAATATGGATGAAGATGATGTATTTGTTTTGTTTTTTTTATTTTATTTTAGAGGAATTACTCATATATATATATATATATATATATATGTATGCAAATGCACAATCTTATACATTCATATATACATACATACATACATACATACATACATACATACATCTACTCTAATGTTATGAGGTCACAATTTGGTGTTCTTTCGCTTTTAGTAAACAATTCTGACTGAAGTTATAATAAAACCGGTTTTTTGGAATTTATTGTGTGTAGAGAGAGAGATAAAATATGTTTGTTTTGGTATACATATTGAGTTGTTTCATAAGTTCACGCGAAATGCGCATCAGATTCCCATAAAAAAAATGCATATATATTCTTGATTATCTATGTTTAGTTAAAACTAATTACTGACTTTACTTTACCTTACGCTTGAAGCACACATTTGTATGACAATCTTGTTAACAGACAAATTAGTAATAACTTCGCCTGAGTCCACAAAAAAAAAAGTATTTGTTATACACCGTTTGTATATATAGAAAGAAGTCTTAAAATGTTTTATTTATTTATTTTATTTTTTGTTTCTTTGTACACCCTACACCACTTGTTGTGCGAAGAATGTAATATCTAGAAGAACTTGAGATAGATAATCTCTTTTATTAATGCATTCACAGAATTATTTATTAAATCGTTTTAAATATATGTCTGTCCATCGTTACGTAAGTTCGTATCTTGTTTGCTCATCTGTCTAATCATGTGAATTTTTCAAATATTTTTTTAGAAAACTTTAACCCAAATACGAATTCTATTGAAAATGGTTTGGAAAACGGATCATTTTTACGATCATGCCTTATATGTGATACCTTACCTTACTTGCGGAGTAATCGTTATGTGATAAAAAAAAATGCAATTTTCAAAATTTTTCTACAAAAAAATTGTTGACTAAAAATTTGTTTCGGATAGATAAAGTTTTAAAAACCTCCTTCCCTGCAAGACTTATTGGACGAAAACGACAAGTTTTATAAGTCGAATCTTTTCTACCAAACTAAAGACAATTTAAAGCAGAAATGCATCTTTCCCTTTGTGACGACACTACTAATATATAAAATTCTCTCTCTCTCTCTCTCCCTCTCTCTCATAGCAAGAGTTACTATCAGCTTCCATTTTATGGATCATTTGAGTAGGCTATTCCTTACAAATATGCGTTAGAATGTCATCAATATATATGGGATTGTCTAATAGGGATCATATGATTTCTTCATCCAACAAGCGTTACATACAAAGAGGTTAATCTTTCAAGAAATTTGTTCATCCCATTTCTGCGTTAAAATACAAAGATTTCGAAAAATTTATCATTAACGACGATTGTGTTTCATATAAGTTTCCTCAAGAATTACAAGAGTCGAGGAACAAAATGTGGAGAATCATTTAATTTAATTTAATTATATTGTAGTCAGTCATAGAGAAATATATCCAGATCTTACCAAGTGATGTTTTTCAAGAATTAATTAAATTGTATTTGTGTAGTATCGTGCATGTTTTCCGAGACCACTTTTATTTTCCTCTTCTGTTTGAAATTGATGTAGATAGAATCATCATTTTACAGTTCCAAAATGATTTTGTACCGGAAATGTTATTTAAGTTTCTTTTAGCAGGCTTTTTGAGGTCTCAAGCGGTAATAATTAATAATTTTTCTTTATTATTTTTGCGAACTTTTCGTTAAATAAAAGTGAAAAGAATTTACGAACGAAATTTTGTTTTGATCGTTACTTTTGAAAATGGTTAACTGAGGTGACTTCGTTTAATTTGGCAAATTAACTAAAGCGGGAAATGTGTGTTATCGAAGCTTGCAAATTATTATATTTTCAAAAATCTTCTTCTTATTAATCGAATTAAAATTATATGAGAATTGTATTATCTCTCGTCCAGCCAGACGTGTCGAAATTATTGAAATTTCATTGAATCAAGCTAATGTGTTTGATATAAATAAGATTTTTTTTTTTTTTAAATATAATAAAAAAACAGGATATTGCGCGCGCGCGCATATACACACACACAGGCTCACGCATAATTAATTATTAATTATTTTTAAAAAAGGAAGAGTACAATAAAAACGCCGGAGAAACTTTTGATCCAACAAATTGTTTTCTATTTAAATTTTATGTTGATTCAGTTATTTAAGTTTACATTTGTGTTATTTTTTATTTTTATTATATTAAATATAAAAAAAATGTTTAGTTAAAAATTTTATTCAACCTTGCAAAGTATACTTATATATCCTATCTCTCTTGAAATATAAATCAATTCAATAGAATTGTGCATCATCGTTTGGATTTAGAATATGAATGAGTAATAAATAAATGCTTCTCATTTTCCTAAAACATTGTAGTAATAAACTATGAATTTTGTTTTATTGCTATTGTTGTTATGATTATTAAAAACGTGATGATGTCGTTGGTCGGGATTTGCTGTGTGTTCCAATTAAGTAATATATGCAATTTTCTATTTGCTATTAGTCTCGCTTTCTCTCTCTTACTCTCCCTCTCTCTCTGAGAAAATTTGCCATATGACGAATACAGTTCATTCGATGGGTAAGCAAGCATTTGTGTTTCTTAATACATTCACGCGCGCTCATAAGAAAAAAAATAAAATAAAATGTAGAACATTTTATATATGTGAACAGCGTGGGTGTTTTCCGTACATGTAGATGTGTATAGTTGTATAGGAATAAATATACTATGTGGGTATATATATAATATATTATATTATGTATTGTATTATATATTATATTACATGTTATATTATATATTATATCATAGATTATATTGGATATTATATTATATATTGTATATTATATTATATATTATATTACATATTATATTATATATTATATTATATTATATTATATATTATATTATAGAGTATATATTAAATATATAAAGAAAGATTTTTTCATAAATCATAAACAAGTACTTTAAGTTAAACATATTTTTTCGGATAGAAATTAATAAGAACGAATTTTTCAAATAAATAATATTAATAGTTTGGGGAAAAAGAAATCCATTATTTTCCAATTCGAAACGTTAAATAAAGTCCTGAAGTTCATATAAGATTGGATGGATTTCTTTTTCCCCAAACTAATATTTAACTAGTGGGAACAAGTTTATATGACACTTGTTCATTGGTTGCATTGACATCAAACTTCAACTCTTCTTCTTATAAGAAATTTTTTCCAAACATGTTAACATCATAGATATTTTTACATTTAAAATTATTATTAATTATTAAAATTATTTTTTGCAAATTTTTTTTTTAATGGCATCATTCATCGAATTTTGCTTACAATATTCTAATAGTTTTGTCTTTCTTTAAAACTAAATGAAAGGATAACACTTTTAATTTATATTTATTTAGTCTCAGATTAATTTTTCAAAGTATTTTCAGAAAATCACATCATTATTGACATTCTTGTTTACATGCAGACTATAATTTGCTTTATAGTTCCAAGTCATATTAAGATGGAAAGATATGAAATTTTTCATCAGTCCATGGATGAATGGTTCGCTTTTAGATGTAAATCTAGCGGCATAAGCAGATATTTTGACAAATAAATTTGAATAATTTGTAAAATGAAGTTTAGCATTGAAAAGTGGTTCAGAGGGAATATCTTGTCTTGTATGTATGTGTGTGTATATTAAAAATAGTAGCAAATTTTTTAATTTTATATAAATGTATTTAATGTATTAAATTAATTAAATTTATATTATATCACAAAACGAGTAAGAAAATAATATTCAGCTGTAACGAATCTTTTATATCCACCATCTTTACCTTGAAAGAAAAGTTAACAAAAAAATCTTACATTTTAATAGATGGGCGTGTTAGATATTTACTATAGACATTACATAGACGGACAGGCGGACAAACGTTGATGATGATCAAGAATATATTTAATTTATGCGGTCGCTCACAAGTTTCCTTCTGTGTGTTACAAGCAAAATGAAAAACTCAATATATCCCTCACCTTCGGTGGTAAGTATAAAAATAATGTATGGCAATAAGCCAATGATCCGATTATGGAATTAATATTAAATCAACTCCACACAGTGTAAAGTTAAGAAAAAAGAGAGTTAAACAGCATTGAGGGCTTGATAAAACAAAAAATCATTTAATTAAAATCCTTTCATCCTATCGAATAGATTTAGTCCATTTCATTTCATAGTCTATTTTAATTCTTATCGAGCAAAATATGCAAAAAATTAAAAATAGAGACAAATTGTGCCAAATTATGCAAATGATTTGTTATAAAAAATAAATTATTTTTAAGATCAGAAAAAAATTCCATAAGATATATGTTCAACACACAAAGGCGTTTTCGCATAAACAGCAAACGATAGACATTATTTTCAAGAAAGTACAGCGAGCTCATAGAAAATTATTAGCATTTTTTTGTTTGATCATTAGCATAACTTGTTCACTCATGTATAGCAGCCACCTATGCTCAAATTTCAGTCTCAGCTTGCAAGTGGAGAATAATGATAGAATGTTTTCTTATGTTTTTCATTAGCATATCATTCAAGTGATTGTTTCGATTTGCATTTTTGATGTAAGCTCATCCACTTTAATGATGAATACTGTTCTTCTTATTATTACGATAGACGATGACCTCAAATAAGCAAATATTTAACCACTTAACATACATTACAATTCTCATTTAATTGCATACGATTTAAATGAGTTTCACAGTTGTGCGTTTATTTCAATTCATTCATTTAAATTATTAATTTGAAAGCATTCCATTCATTATGATTAATATTAAACACAATTTTAATTTCGACTTATTCCAGCTTCTCAATCGTTTTAAGCGATTTACTTTGTGATCCTTTTATTATTATTAAAGGTTTTATATTATAAAGGTTTTCCAATTAATTCTTCCGAATGATCTTTAAGTGTGAAATGAAGGAAATTATGTTTTTTAAAGGAAATAACAAACGTTGTGATGCAACCATGATTGAAGTCGTTGATGAAAAAAACCAAGTCAAGGTACTCGAAAAAAGTAAAAAAAAAAACCGAAATATTTAATGATTATTTACGAGTCCCTTAAAAAGAAGGAAAGAAAGATTTAGACTCTTTATGAATCTAAAAGAATCTGTTTTATATACGGTTTTTATTGTAAGCGATTCTTTCTTTTCTATGTAAGAAATTTATCAGAAATTATTAGAAATCAATGAAATCTTTGTAGTAAAACGGGTATTATTCTTATTAGACTATTGACCTTAAGCTATATTCAACAAATACTTCTTTTCATTAATGGTTACAGTGTACAGGCAGCAAGAAAGTGAAAGCAAGAAGTTTTATATCAAGATATCTCCTGTCTCATGTTTCATGTCTCACGTGTTATCTCGCATATCTCATGCCTCATCTATTATGTGCCTTATCTCATATCTCATGCTTCATGTCTCAAATTTCATGTTTCATGCCTTATGTCTCATGTCTTATGTTTCATACCTCATGCCTCCTGTTTCATATGCCATATCTCTTGTCTCATGTCTTATGTTCTATGTCTCATGTCTTATGTGACATATCTCATGTCTTATATCACGTATCTCATGTCTTATGTCTCATGTCTTATGTCTCATGTCTTATGTCTCATGTCTTATGTCTCATGTCTCATGTCTTATATCTCATGTCTCATGTCTTATATCTCATGTCTTATATCTCATGTC
>KK351062.1:642847-672847 GCA_000671755.1 Glossina brevipalpis | reverse complement strand
CTGTCTGTTGATTTTTTTAAAGAAAAAAAAAAACAAATGAATGTATTACCAGCAGTTCAAGGTAGGTTGTAAATTGCCTATAATCGGAAACAGAAACATCTTCACCAAGATAATGTTTCTTACTATAATTTCTCAGTTATTGTTCTCTTGCATCTTAACTGATAAATGATTATCAACGTTCATGTCCAATTTTCATAGATGATATGGATTATATTAATATTTCTTTCATAATTGTATGTTCTTAATTAACAATTGTTTAAATGTGCCGTAAGTCAATGTAACCTTAACGTTTAAACTCGAAAATGAAAAGTAAAATTTGTGAATCGCTTCTCCGTGATTTTATGAAAGATTCGAATTGCAATTGTCCAAATAGTTATCTAAAATGCAATCGAAGGTTTTTTAAGTAAACTTTAGAGCTTAAGAAAGAATCAGGGGTCCAAACACTCGCATGATTCTGACCTAGATTGCTGGATATGGTCTTATGGAAACTGTCGTGGCGGTTGTGGTGAACGCAAAACCATGAGAGCCATTAAATAATGAGATGCAGATAGATTTCGAAAGGATTTACTGTCTGGAAAGGATTTACTGTTTTATACATTTTAAATTATCTACTATTTCAGGCATAGGGAGGCTCACTGTGATGCCCATATAGTCCCTAATAGGAATAGTCTTTAATAGGATTTTGTTAATCGATTAACAGGCTTCTGTTAAAGATTTTGGTTTGGAACTTTGCTAGTTAAATTTATAAATTTAACTTCAGATCGCTGCAGAATAATTTCTTCCGTAATTTAGTGAACTTACCGTCGAAGGATTACATGATTGAAAAGACGGTTAAAATACTAAATTTGAACGACTTGATTGTATTTCCCTTTTTAAATGTAATTTCTATACGTTTCAAAAGTTTATCAATAAGTTCCATATGTTTGTTTGGAGAAAGAAAGGAACTGAAATGTGCTTGCACACCTATTTTTCATTGTACTTGTTAAAAAAATCCAGCTTCCTTGGGTTAAATCATTAAAAGTTCGCCGTGTTCACTTGTTTCATTGTACTTTTCGTGATTTCTCTCTGTTAAGAAAATGGATATGACGGTGAAAAGAAACAGGGTTATCCGGCCATTCGGAAGGTTTGACACGCTGTTATATTTACAACACACACTACATAGAGACAGAAGATCTGTGAAGTTTGTGTACCTTTCCATCTCGGTCAATTATCAATAGCTGATACAAGAAAAGAATTCCACAAAGAAATTGTACGTAATCCAAGTAATTTAATAATGAAATACAGGCAACATCCCCTTACACTTAGTCAATCAAAATGGTCAATCATCTTTCACCATAGCAATGATAGACTGCATGTCGCTCAGCAGCCATTGTAAAAATTGAAAAAAAGTTAAAAATGAAAAAACTTCTAGATTTTCAAGGATTTCGTGATTTTGTATGGAAGAAATTAAAAACTATTTTATCTGTAATTTCATCTAAAGAAAGAAATCATTCAAAAACCACTTATAAAAAAGTTGGAAACTATAACTGTAGAAAATATTGAAAACCAATCGTTGGCAATTTGTGAAGTAGACTATTACTGGCAGTTGAATCGAATTTCAATCGATTTGCAGTCAAGTTTTTTATTATATGAAGTTTAATTTTATTATATAATATATATATATATAATATTAAAACAAATAAATATATAATGGATGCAAGCGGGAAATATTTTTTTTCTCAAAAGATCTAGTATTATAAATTTTGAAAATTATTGGTATTGAGATCATAATAATTTTTTTACGAAAAAAAAATATATTCTCTTTAGTGAAAGCGTTACATCGATATCAATATCGGGTGTTAAAAAGAAAAAACCTATTTTCTCTAATATTTTTTTAATATAATAAAATAATTATTTCATTCGATTCTTTAAGTATATGAAAGAGACTCTTGATAAGTTTATTTGAAATCAAAAATACAAATATTTTCTGTTAGCACCTAAGTATAGGTCGTAATTGAACGAGAAATTTAGAAAAAAAAAATTGAAATTTGTATTTCTGGCGCGATTGCATTTAATCAATCATTAGTCGATCCTATCTAGAATTTTCAATAAGATCGGTGGATTAGTTTTTGAATAACTTGAAACTTTCGAAAAATATTCTTATGTTAGATAGAGAAAAAAAATAAACATTTTTTTTTTTCAAATTTCAAAATCTCTATATAACCCATTAATTTAGTTTTGGTTTTTAATCCGGAAAGAATTTTTTCAATCACTTAACATTTGTTTTATAAGTAAAAATCTTAAAAGATTTATTTAAAGACGATATTACCCCATAAGGAATTCTAGTGAATGACGAGACCAATTATTTTCCTGTGATATTGTAAATATGATATAAAGAATTCCTAAAAATGATATCTGCGTTTGCATTTCTCGAAAGTAAATTCCTTGAGCTTATCAAAGAAAAAAAAAAAAAAAAAAACGCTTATCTCGTTCCATTCGAAACTGAATACAGAAATTTTGATAAATACGGAAATACACATTAAAAATCTCGTAAAATATATTGTGTTCTTGATTAGCATGAGATTTTGAGATAATTTAGCTGTGACCGTTTATCTACTATTAATATTCTCGGCAAATTTGAAAAATTCAGTTCAAACTTGTATATATATAATTTTTTTTACTTTTTATTTTTTATTATTATTTTTTTTTTTATTTAAAAATAAGCATAACCTATGTACTTAATATATGAACACATGCTTACAAAAATGATTTTAAAAATGAAAAACAACTAAAAAAAAACGTTAAAAATTTCTATATATTTTCATAAATAATTCTTAACTTATGGCTCATATCAACTCTTGTAACTATTTAATTATTAGAATCGTCTGAAGCAGCATGAAATAATGATTCCAAGATTCCTAATCCTATTACATCTCATATTGAAAAGATAAAAAATCAACTTTTACGTATATATCGTAAGATGATGAATCTCAAAGATCGATCGGAAGACGAATGCATAGAATACACTTTATAAGTCTATTTCCCCCTAACTCTTCTCTAAGTCTCTTCTCTTTCCAATTTTAATTGAATTATAATGAAACAGAAAACACGTGTGAGATGCATTTGTGAAAATATTATCACAATTTTCTTTTCTCAAAATTTGATTTCACTCATGACCATCTTATAGGCTTCAATTTATTGTCATTATAATCGTATCGATAAATGAAAAACTGATCGTTTTTCAGCAAAAAAAAAAAAAAAAAAAAAAAGAAAACGCACACACAGTTGTCAAAATGCAAAGAGAAAAGAGAGAATTGTAATCGAAGATCTTTGTTGATGATTCGTATGTTCATTGATTACCTACCTACCTATTGCATTGAAAAACTATGATATTCCATCAAGATATTAGAGCATATTTTTGGAATAAAATGGAAAAAAGTTTATATCAAAATGACTTTACACTATATTATAATGTATAGCAAAAGATCGGGGAGTTTTGAAAGGTAAACGCTTAACTAAAAATTTTAAATGAAAACGATTTGTAGAAGAAAAATAATCCCGACATCCAACACACATACACACACACACACACATCCTGAGAAACATCCAACATGCTGAGACACGTTCTTAACGCAATAACGTTTAGCTTCTAAGAATTTCTCGATTTACATCAATTGATTGTCTTCTATTTTTATTCGATTTTCAATATTTTTTCAGTTGTAGCTCATTATGTTGTGATTGTATCTTGTTAGTGTTTTCTAGGAACATCAATCTTTTATATTTCGTCGCATATATTTTAATGTCTTTATATTTTTAAGAAAATATATCAAAACGACAGCAACAAAATGAGTTTTTAAATACAAAAATCACTTTTTATGTTTTAGCAGAATTACAAAATATTAGAAATACAAAAAAAAAAGAAAGGAAGGAAAAGATTTTCATAAATTTTAATATGCAAAGATTTACTTTCAATTTAGAAATTTTTTAATCTTTTTAAAAAACTATATTTTTGATATCAAATTCGAAAACTATAAATTTTCATACATTTTATTTACTTAATAAACAGAAGTATACGATGGGAGTGTGTGTGAATCCCTTATAACTGAACTTACATATAATATTTGAAACTTTTAATTGAGTTTCGTTCAAAGCCAACATCATAATGAATTTGAAAAATTATTTAATTAAGTGAAATATAAAATAAAGTTTATAATGTTATAATATCGAAAAGATATTGATAAGTCACTGATCAATAATGACGTTACGCGCTCTATATTATTTGAAAAATCTTAAAATAATTGTGAATTTATTATGCACCCATGTGCGCTGGAGATATCTTAGACTTATCTGGAAAGCAAAATCTCGAGCTCAACATGAATTAAACATAAGAAGTTTATAGGTTCTAAGTTTTTATTAAATTTTATTAGCCTTAAAGTGAATGCGATGTAATTATTGAAAGTAACAAGTGAATTATGAATAGCGACAGAAGAAATGGAGATCGCTTGGAAAATATGCCATAATCTTCCTTTAATTTTTTTTTTTTTTAACGAAACATCTGCCTGTTTACTTCTATCTCCATACTTATCTTTACCTTTGTCTCTATCTCTTCGTATCTCCAGATTTGACACTGTCTGTATTCGTATTCCTATTTTTATTTTTGCCTTTATCGTTATTCCTATATTCTTGTCGCTGTTTCTATATTTACCTCTATTCCTATTTATTCTTTTTTTTATCCCTACATTTGACACTACCTTTATCCCTATTTCTTTATGTCATTTAGATTCTGCCTCTACTTCTAACTCTACTTCTACCTCTGTTACTATAGGTGTTTTTTTCTGCCTTAATCTCTCTTCTGTGATCTGTTTGTATTTCTATTTCTATCCCAATCATTGTCTTTATCTCCATTCCCTATTTCTCTCCATCTTTTTTCCGTTGTCTCTATGTCTATCTTTGCTCATCCGTATTTCCATATCCATCTTTGCTTTTGCCTCTATCTCTATTACTATCTCTATCGCAATCTTTGCGTCTATCTCTCTCTCTCTCTTTATCCCTAGCTCTGTATCTCTCTGTGCGTCTGCTTCTACCTTTATTCCTATCTCTTTCAGTATTTTTGGTTCTATCCCTTTCTTTGTCTCTTTTCCTATTTCAATTTCAAAGTCTCTTTGTGCCTCTTTCCTATCTTCATTTCTATTTTTGGCTCTATCTCTGTCTCTATATCTATCTGCGTCTCTATCTGTCTCTCTCTGTAAACTTGCCTCGAACATTATCCCTCTATCTGTTGCAAACTATCCCTATCTCTTTTTTTAACCTTTGTCTCTATTCTAATGTCCAACTTTGTCTCTATCTTTAGCTCTATCTGTATCCCTAGTTTCGCCTCTATCGGTATCCATACTTTTATCTTTACCTTTACCTCAATTCTAATGTCTAGCTTGGCCTCTATCTCTAGCTCTATCTCTATCCCTAGGTTCGCCTCTAGCGTTATCCATACTTTTATCTTTACCTTTACCTCTATTCTAATGTCAAACCTTGCCTCTATCTCTAGCTCTGTCTNTTCGCCTCTAGCGTTATCCATACTTTTATCTTTACCTTTACCTCTATTCTAATGTCAAACCTTGCCTCTATCTCTAGCTCTGTCTTTATCCCTAGTTTTGCCTCTATCCATATCTTTATCTTTAGCGCTGACTCTATTCTTGTGGCCAACTTTGTCATTATGCCTCTAGCATTCTATGCATATTTTTCGAATATCTTGAAATTTATTAATTTTTTTAGAAATGCTGCTATGTTTGTGACCTCTGAAAGGTGTTGAAGAATAACACTGAAAACTTATGTTTCGCTAAGATGTTCCATTCGATGTAACGCTTTACTTAAGAAACGACAAAAGCAGCTAAGTGATAGACAGTATAACCCTGCATTCAGTCCGAAATATTTATTTTAAATACGATGCGATTAGATGAACCGTCTAATCCAAACTTTTTACAAAAAATAGAGCCAATAATCTTAGTTGTTGATGCTCGTTTTACTTTTTTTATAGTGCAATAAATAAATAATAATAATAAATATACGATATCGCTTTACTTTCAATCTCGTAAATCACGTTTATAAAACTTTAACTCTAATTAAATATTTTAAATCACAAAATCACTTAACAAATTGGATTTTTTTTCTGCAGATCATGAGTTCTTGGCGTTGTTTACAAAAAAAAAAAAAAAAAAAAAAAAAAAAAAAAAAAAAAAAAAAAAAAAAAAAAATATTCAAATCTTGATAATGAGTTAAGCCTAGCACAGTACATACATATATTAGGGTTTAAACATTTCTACATAAAGACTCAACGATAGTTAACAAAATGCTTAAAAAGAGTGTAGGTTGGGTCTGATGCTTTCAAATTGCTATGGTCTACTAGTCAAGCAAAATTTATTAAAAAAATACAAAAAAAAAAATCTTATAAAGTAATTTTATAGTTTATTGTATACATTTCTTAAAAGATATCCACCAAGTAGTTCATATAAACTTGTACGATCTCCTTAAATGTAGTTATTGAAGCGTTACGGTAAAATTATAAAATTTATGCACATAGAAGTTTTTATTAACTATTTATAAATCGTGCATAATAAACCAATAATTCCAAAGACAAATAGTAACAGAAACTTTACCATAAAAATAAATAAAATTTCAAAAAAAAAAAGAAAAGCTATAATAGCCTTAAGGCAAAACCTGAATGCATCCAATGATTCTATAGTCATTACATAAAAATTGGAAATATTTATTTCATATGCATATGAGTCTCAAATAATCCAATGAATGCATTTTTAATCTGACAAATATTTATGCTAAATTATCGATCAATATTTTCTATACGTACGAGATGCGTTCAAAAAGAAAATGTACTCTTTTCAAATTTCATGGACTACGTAGATGCGATTTTTTAATTTCTTTTTTTTTTGTTTTTCTTTTTCTTTTCCTCCCTATATACCCAACTTGTGTTAACATTATCAGACATTTCGAATTCTTGTTTATTTCTGACAGATACGAAGATTAGAAGTGTTTTGAAAAAAAAAAAATGGATCGAAGAATCTGTATTGAAGTTTGTGTTGAAAAATCCTGTTAGAGAAGTTGCCGACGAATTGTTGGCTTATGCCATGAAATTTTTTTCAGACATTTTGGCTGTAAAATGTGTGGCAGCGAAGATTCATTTGAAATTGCTAAATTTTATCATTCATTGTTCGTGAGTTCTTGGCTAAACACACTAACAGGTAATTGTCGAGCTTGGCCACCTGCGACTTTTTCTTCTTCATAAAAATGATAAGACCTATAAAAAGATGGAGTTTTACTGCAATTAAGAAGATTTTTCGAATTTTACTATGTCTGAGAAACAATGATTTCTGAAGACCGGGATGTCATGAGACGTATTATTGTGGGAGATAAGATTTAGAAGATATTTGCCTTTAACTCGGAAAAACAAGCGATGAACTCAGCAAATATCATGCAAAAGGTGAACCAAGAATGAGAAAACCTCGCCAAATTCATTTAAAAACGGGATCTATGTTGATAGAGTATTCATTGATTATAGCGATGCTGTTCCTTATAGATTTCTTCTATCAGGCGAAACTGTTAGTGAAGAATATTATTAAAATGTTATAAAGATAATGATGGCTTATATTGGGTCATTAAAAAGGACAATAACAAATGAGAAACAAAGAAAGGAAAAAACATGATCATGGGAACATATGTTGAGTATCTCTGGACTTTACAAATAATAATAATAATAATGATAATAATAATACACTTAGTATTCGATGATAGTTCATTAGTAGGTCTGACATCGTGTAAAAAAAATTCGTTCCTAAGAGAGTTTTACAATTAAGTTAACAGATGGAAAAAATAGATTTAGATCGAAGAAATAAACTAATGTGGGACGAGCACTAACAGCTAAGATTATTGATTCTACTTCTTGGAGTCTTGAGATTTATTTGATTTATTTAGGTGTTGTAGGTGTAAGTAACTGTAAGATAAAAAAATAGATTTTTTAAGTGTTTGCAATAGTCTGACTGCAGGGAATTCTAGCAAATGTTTTAATCTTTATATTCTCGATTTTGGTTCGCTAGAGCGATATAATGAGATTTAGATTAATATGAGAGAACTGTAAATGATAGTATTGATGATATTTTTCATCAATTTGGCCTTTAATTATTACTTTCGAATATATAGTTATGAATCAATCAATGTTTTCCAATACGCTGCACGTAATAATTAACGATGCCTAAGGCTGCGGATTTAACTGCTAGATCTGCTCACATATTTCCGAAGAGGTCTATATGATTCGGTACGCAAGAAAATTTTAATTTTATCCTCATAAGTGTGGTAAAAATATTCTTTATTTTATCAATGAAATTCCAATAGATTTCAGATAGTTATAATATAATAGACAAACTATCTGTCTGATAGACAAACTATCTGTCTGATAGACAAACTAATCGTCTTCGTTTTACGAGCAAAATTTTGTGGCTTGGAGAATGTCTATAACTTCAAAAAAAAAAAAAAAAAACAAAAATTTATATCAACCGCACTCATTTAAATTTATCAATTAAATTTTCATATTTCAGATCAGATTAATTTCTGATCTTATAGGTAAGATGTACAAAAATGAGTGAAGAAGTTCGATGTCGTAAAATAATTTTGTATTTTTTTTTTTTTTTTTGCCTTAAGTGTATGATATGAGCATGAAGTATATATAGCACGTCATCTCGGCTATCTAACCTGTCATATTGTCAATGAAAGTACTTTTGCGATTCTTGCTTTAGCATTCAACTAAGAAATAAGATAAATTAATCGTCAAATTTGAGTAACATCATCATATTTCCATTTATGTTAACTTAAGAATTGAAACTTCTCTATCAATAAATGTCAAACACAATGTTAACACACAGCCGTTACGGAAGAAATAAAAGATTATCGTAATTTAGAAAAATGTAAGACTAAGTGAATGTCGGTATATATTTTTTGTTAAGCATATATAACTTCTTTAATCTTTATTAAAACGAAAGTAATGAGTATTATTTTTTCTCAAAAAAAAAATAACTCAACGATTAATTCATTTTGAAACACCTTTTAATTTAGTATAGTTAGTATATATGTAATATAAACATAAATCATACCTCTAATCTTTCTTTTGTAAAACAAACAAGCTTATGATTTTTTCTTTCTTTTTTCGGTTATTCGTTCTTCTGTATACCGTACGTTGCGTAAACATAATAGTTAGTTAGATCAACAAATAACTTAAAATAGCGGAATTATTACGTGTTCATAAGCATAGCTATATATATATATATATATATATTAACATTTTTATGTATTTTTTTAACGAGATCTCTATTAAAAAATCATTTCGAAAAGTTCTGATTTTGAAATTTTATGCAATAATGAAAAAAAAGCGAAAATCAAAATAGAAACGAACATAAAAAGAAATACGTGTCATTCGTTGGCAGCAGTCCAGTTGATCTATAAAAGTAATCATTCGTAAACAAAAAAAAAAAACAAAAAAAAAAAAAAAGAAGAAGAAGAAAAGAACATAAAAAATAACAAAAATAAAAAAAAAGACAAGCAGGACAATTATGTGCCGAATCTTTTATACCCACCACCTTAATCCAAAAAAAAAAAAAAACAAAGTTCGAAAAAACTAAAAATCGATACTCTCTAATAATGGATAGGCGTGGACGTTTTTTTCCACTTTCATGAAATACCGAGAAAATTGTTATAAGCGTAGTTTATGAGTTGTGAGAGTACAGATCCAGAGTACAGATCCAGACTTATATTATACTCTAAGTGTGTCCTTTGATCAATTCAGTTCACTTCCGATACCGAGGCATGTACAAGAGCTTTCAATGATTTTGCCTCAAGATCAAGATTTTAATTTTTGCAAAACAGAAAATGATAGAGAGAGAGAGAGAGATAAACAAATGAACGGACAAACGGATATGTTTAGATGGATTGCTTTGTATGTTTGATATTCATCCAGAATATATATATTTTATGTAAACTCTGGAGTTTCTTTTTTGATTTTACACAAAACAAAAATTCAATTGCAATACTCTATTATATCGCATGGTTGTGGTCGATCTTTTCCATTTTTTATACCGATACTATAGTGTTACAAAACTGCCTTTTGTATTTTCCCTTTAGACAAAGACCGCAGTCCAGGGTGCGGTGTTGCCAAAGAACGATGTAACTAATCTGACACAAAGGAAATTAAGGTCAAGTTTAATGGGCCTACAAAAAATACGATTGATTGTCAAGAGAGGAGAGACAAATGAATGGATGTAATTGTCATGGATGTAAGGAACAAAAGAATTGTCTTAAACTTGCCACGAATTTGTTTCTGAATTAAAAAAAAAAAAAAGAAGAAAACTATAGCAGATAGACATGTACGTGACTTACTCGGAAAAGTATAAAACGAAACTGATTTTCTTTGAGATTTCATGTCTTATCAAATTTCTAAATAAATAATTATTTGCAATACAATACATAGTTTAGTTACTCATAATCCAGAATTTGTGTACACAATGTTTCACACTCAAACAAATAAGGCTGTGAGGTGGCATTTAGAGAACTCCTGCATATAATATTTTATCTTTACAGTGCCATACAGCGTAACATAAGAAGAAAATGTAAAATAAAAGAATTTACCAAAGGATTCTTCTGAAGATTGTGAGAATGATTTCTTTTTGAATTTAATAATAACTTTTATATAAAGAGGTTCACTCATGTAGTGAATACATGATTAACTTTCCAATTTTCATATACCACGATTCTAAGGCAACTGATTATAAACGATGACTTAATGTCTGAAGTCTACTCTGCTTAAATTTTATGCCATTTTTTTTTTAAATGCAAGTGGAAACTCTGAAATTTGAGAGCTTTTAATTATGATTGTTCCGATTATTAAGAATAGAACGCTACCCAAAAAAAAACAACACATTATAATTGCGAAAATCTGTTACAAAAATCGGGAAATTACACTGGAAGCACTCGGAAACTTTGCAGAATTTTTGGTCGAAAAAGTGTGCTTAATGTGTTAATAATTCGAAGAGTGATCAAAACTTTTGAAGAAACTGATTCGATTATAGTCAGTAAGCGTCTTTTGCATCGACATATCGGTCGGTCTCTAAAAAACATTACTGCTGTAAACGAGGGTGTCGTCGAAAACTTAAAAACATCAATTCGGCATCGTTTTCTAAAACATCGAAATTCACGAAGCATTACCACCTTCATCAATAAAAATAGAATAACAATTCACTAAAAAAATACATGATTTTATTTTTAAATGAAACAATGCACTCTTATTGTGTGAGACACCTATTAAATAACCTTATGTTTCAGGGGACATTTTCGCAAATGAAAATTTGTACATAAAAGTGCTCTACAAGTGCTAATCAATAATTCGATACTATCGCTCTATCTAAACGAGATGTCGAAAACTAAGCAAGTTTTAGATTTTTTTTTGCTAAAAAGTAAATTTGCCTCAGTTCGACTAACAACCAATAAATTTTGTGGCCTCAGAAGCTATTATCTTAAATAAGGGAAAGTGTAAACGGCTAGAAATTTTTGAAAAAAAAAAGAAGAATATTTCTTTTTCTTGGGTTAATAGATATTTTAAATCTTCTAAAATATGAAAATTGTTTTAAATATATTTATTAATGAAACCATCGAAATATAGAAATAAATCTAAACGCTGAGTGAATTACTTTGCGATTAAAAGCACGATCTCTCTAAATATGACTTAGAACCGCACAGACAAAATAGTTGTAACTCTCGAAACACTGTGATTTTATAAGCAAATTCAAGTTGTTATCCAAAATTGATACTCAAAAAATGACTCCTTAAGTATTCAATTACTGAAAGGAGTGTGAAATTTAGTAGGTTCCTCCGAGATCTTTTGATTAAAGGAAAATTGTAGAATTTCAAGAAAAACACAAAAAAATCGTCTATTTAAAGCAACTACACTAGCTACACATGTTTATCATCTCTCGCCTTCTGGCAATACGTAAATAATGCGATAATGAAAGAAGGCCACTGAAATCATTCATTCAAACGATTTTCGCACTTCTATGAAATTGGCCAAGTGTAGCCAAGCCAGAGAAGCCCTACTCCCTTGATCGAAGCAACTAATAAGGGGAAAGGAGCTGATCTGGTGGATGTGTGTGGCTAATGGATGCGATAGTAGATCTCAATCTATCGTTTTGATGGTGTCATGGTCGATGAAAATGCTATTCTTTGGGCGTTGTCCGGCTGCATTATCACTCGTTGTTGTCTCGTATACCGTTAGACCAGTTTTTCGACTTGAATAAAAATCGGATTCTCCTGCGAAGAAAAACCCCTAAAGTTAAGTTAACTCAAAATGCATGCATGTGGGCTAATGGTAATAAAGTTAGAAAAAAGTTTATTAATTTTTTTTTTTTTTTTTTTTTTATTAAAAACTCTTTAAGCATGAGCTTATTATATATAGTAATGACAGAAATAGGTACAAAGAACATTTAATAAATCATTCACTTTCCATTTTATAAAATTTAAAAAAAATTTCTTTTACGATTTCAAAAAAAAAAAAAAAAAGAAAACAAAAATTTCTTTAATTAAAATTTTTTTTTACCTAAAGTACTGTTAACTTTCGCCAGCGAACTTTTTTGTATCATTGCCTTACTTAATAATAACGCATATTAATGTAAAAAAACAACGTTATTATAATTCTTTCTTTCATTCACAGCCACTTTCATATTTCAAAGAGTCATTGTTATGGTTGCTGTTGTGAGGTTACATTTATAATTTTCTGTTTTGTTTATTATTTAATTGAATAGGTTCAGTTTTTTTTTTTTTTTTTTCTTTTATATACTTTTTGCCGTTTAATGAAAGTTATCAACACAACATACTGATATGTTAATACAAGTAAAAGACGTATTTGAATTAAGGTCAAAGAAAGAGAAATAACATAAGTAGTCTTCAATTATAAATGATCGTTGTCTGTTATTAGAAAATTATTAACAGAAAAGTTTATAATACCGGTGCGCAGATGTGAAGGAAACAACAACAACAATATGTTAGTTACTTACTAATAGAAAGTATAGTACGGAAGTTTGTCATTTCATTTGTAATGTGAAAGGTAAGAGATTTTATATAATTTCATTCATGTCCGTGCGTCCGTACGTACGTCCGTTCGTTCGTTCGTCCGTTTGCCCGTTTGTCCGTCCGTCCATTTTACGTTACGTATCTCAAAATCGCAATAACTTAAAGAAATAAAAACTATTTTACTAAAATAATTGTAAATTGAGAACTTGAAAATGTTTCTAACAAAAAAAGTGCAACATAAATCAATTTAAAGTTTAATAGAAATATTTTTCAAAATTAACACCCTATCTTTAATATAAATAAATACTTACTTAGGTTCACAATTATTATTGGTTTGTTGTGTGGTGGTGGTGATTATATAAAATTTTTCTCAAAATTAATATTAAATTCTTTTTCTTTTTTTTTTTGCTGCTATTCAATGCACTTGGCAAAAATGAAAATTCTTACAAATACAGTTTGAAAATTGTTGATACAAAAGCTCCTCTATTCCATTGAGGAAGAAATTTATAAAAAAACAACTTCGAAAAAATTTATTGTCAATCACTTATAGCCATGTAATAGACATTAATTCACCATTTTCTCACTAATACCCGGCACCAAATTTAATTTAGGCCCAAATTTGCGATTGTTGTATCAATTATAGAGCGTATATTAATTGCATACTTATCAAATGAAATACACATTATATAGTGCAATAGTGAATACATACATACATACTTTTGATAAGAGTGAACAATGGAATTGATTTTGCCATGTCTAGGTGTCTACTGATTTACCTTACCTAAGTTACGGTCACAAGTAATTATTCCCTTAAAATCGAGGAGTTTAAAAATTTCTTTTTCTTCTATAATTTATTTTCTATGAAGGTAATGTTAATTACTGCCGCCTCTATATATCTCATCTCATAATATGTAGATAGACTATATATATGGATATAAAAAAAAAAATAGTTTTCATTGTTAGAGGTAAAAAGTTTCCTTAAACATAAAAACAACGCGAGCTAAAAAAACAAAAAAAAAAAAACAACAAACAAATTTTAACCTCATCCCCAGTTCAAGTATAATGTTAAAATCTTATCTCACAGCCGCTATGATCGATCGCAATTATTGTCCCATAAGTTAACATACTAAGTTAACACGTAAGTTAAACATAATTTATACTAACACACATGAACCCACAGAGGCGAGCCACATTGTACTAAACTTCATGCAATGTACAAAATCATTATACTGCTTAATAACAACAACAACAACAATAATGTGTTAACCGTTAATCGTTTTTATCTCTGCGTCTACCATTCGCGCATTTCAGTTCTCTTCACTTTTCTCACAAATATTTTCTTATAAAAACTTGTTAATGTATTCAGTCAGTCAGTTAGATAACTTAAAACATAGTTAAACAAAAAATGACATTGTTTTCTTGGTATTGTATGTATGTACGTGTGTCTCTGTGTGTGTGTGTGTGTGAGTATATGTGTGTGCGTATTTAATTTTTTTGTCTTTGCACCTACGTTTTATATATATGTAACTACTGTATCCATGTATATATTCATATATACATACACACATATACACACATATATATATATATATATATATATATATATACTTAAAAACCGAAAAATTGAGAGATTAAAGTAAGAAAGCTGGTTTTCTGTAATATAACAACGATAATCAACTGTTGGGACGTTTCAAGATTTACGATAACCAAAAGAGGGGGAGGGGGCGAAAAAAAAAGAGTTAAACAAGTAACTTAGTTTTATATTCATTTAAGATAAATGTTTAGTACCCAAAACCACCTCAAACCATTCCGCTACAATTGAAAATTATTTCGTTAAACGATTAAATGGCAGTTAATCGATTGAATCTTTAAAGCTGGCCTTTGTAATGCGCCGATATACAATTCAAAGTCCAAGTTACTTTGTTCTATTCTCTTATCTAGAGTTTCACGTTCATATCCCATATATATATGTATGCATAGTACTAGATATACGACTACATTTGAAAAATTGAAAAAATTAACTTTTGCTCGTAAAATATTCTTACTACCGGTGTTAGTGGCATATAAAGCTCAAGATTGAAAAAAAAAAAGAATCGTTATTTATTTACAAAAATTTATGATGTATAATAGGATATTGATTTAAGATTTCGTTAAAATTCAATTCATCTAAATTTAAAAAAAAAAAATTTATTAAAAAATTTATTAAACAAATTTGCTTCAAAATGGAGCGAATCTTTCTTAACTATCTTTCGTTAATTGTCATGTTTCGTATCGTTCTCCTTAAGTTTTCTCGATCTTTCTTCCTACTTGTTGTCCTACTTTTTTATGTGAGTCAAAGAAGTTCAACAAAATAGTTTTAAAGTAAAGCTTAAAAAAGGATTAGATAGCATACAAGAAAGGAGTGCTGTAATCAATTGTATTGAACATATCTTGAAGTCTTTGCAGAGATTACAGTGATGAGTTCATAAAAAGTTTAGTTAAGAAATTGTTAAGAAAAAAAAAAACGTCAAGGAAACTGGAGATTTTAAAAGTTTCGAATTTCTTTTCTTTTTTTTTTTGTAATTTAAATACTATTTTTTATTTTTTGCTTTTATTTATTTGACTGCCAGACATATTTAGAGCATCTTGCCCTGGGTGCCAAGGTTTTTTTTTTTTTAAATCTAAAATTGCAGCACGCACTACGAGATGTCTCGTAGTTGGCAGTTTTGATACAGACGCTTAATACGAGATATCTCGTAGCTGGCTGGTTAAGGTGTGAGCGCGCAAAACAAGAGCAGATATTATCCGGGCAACTTAACCTCAACACTTTCTTTGTTCTTGTCACTAAAATAAAAAAAAAAATTGTTTTCGTTTTTTTACTTGCAAAATCTTCTCTGGATGAATATCATTCATTATCTTTCTTATTAATAATAAGAAATTTTATTTCGCGTAACTTATCAACAAAAGTAGATAAAGTAGACGCGATATCAAAGATATTAGAGAATTTTATTGGTACCAAATCGATCACAATCAAGCTAAAACATCTTTCGCGTCTATGATTAATTATTCCTTCGATTATTCCGATAATTTTAATATTGAAAAAAAAAAAAAAAATTCCAGGGAAAGTAAATATTTGATATTTTGTTAACAGTACAAATTATAATAAAAAATTAAATAAAAACTTCTAAGAACATTTTATAATAATAAATACTCGATATATTGTTTATCTTTTATTCGTGAAATGTTGTAATCAATTATAGATAGATGTTGATGAAAAGTATCAGTTATGCAACGATTTCTTAAATCAGGTCCGAAGTTATCGAGTCAAGACAAATCTAAAATCAATAACAATTATTAAAATTATTATTAATGAATTCGGAATAGAAATATAAATCCTATTTACCTATAGAAAGACTGATTAAATGCAATTACGATCACCCAGTAATTGAAAATCTTATGTAAAAAGTCTTAACAATTGAAGATGCACCCAAAGCTGATAATAATTATTAAAATCAAAAAATATTATCGCTAAAAAACGCGAATCTAGAAAACATTCATTTTAATTGTTATATCTGTCCTATTATTTGTAGAAGATAAACCTAAAATTTTTCAATACTCATTTCGGTAACAGTTTCTAAATATATTATTACTGCTTTTGTTCATAAGTTTCTTAACTTAACGGATGTATCCGACAGCGATAATAGTACTTTGTTGGCCAACATAAGAACAAAATGTGTATTTTTGTAAAATCTTTTAAGTTCTGGAAAATCTCGAATTTTTCATTTCTGATCTCTTTTTCGAATATCTGAAGTACTATAAATTCTTAAGCGGACATTTTTTTGGATCGTTTTTCCCTTCTACTGATATGAATCTGTTGACATATAAAAGCGTTCTATTCCGACCCAGGTTTATCTCAGAATTTAACCTTATAGCCTCTAGGGGTTAAAGCCGATGCCAGGCGCTTTTATCTCTCTACTTATCTATCAATCGAATTTAGATTTAAAATACCGATTAGTTCGATTTGTTTTTACTTTTAAAATTTTCTTTTTTTTATCAAATATTTATTATTGTGCTGCCGTCATTCCAATACAAAAGTGCGTTGACTCATTTCATCGCCCTCAAGGTGACAACAATACCCACAAAGGGGTATTTGTATAAAAAAATAATGTTTTTTTTTTTGGAAAACAAAAAAATCTCTTTTTTTTCGAATTTATAAATATTTATAATTCTAACAATTTCAACTCATAAATATTTTGTTTTCTACACAAGTTTTATTTATCACAATATTCTCAGTCACTTAAAAATTTAGAAAAAATATTTTGCAATTTGAACAACAAAGAAAAAGAAAAACACAAAAAGAAATGAAAGCAAACTTATAAAGAAATTTTAAAAATTTTTTTAATTTTCATTACTTCATCTTTCACTGGGCGTTATTACGTTTTTATTCATTCCTTATCGATATCCATAATATCGACATCATATTTTAATCTCAGACCTATAGCCGCTGAAGCAATCAGTATAAGTATGCAGCCAACAACCAGTGTATATAATAACCAAACGGTTACTTCGCACAAATTCTCTGCGGGACAATTAAGTTGACTACAGACCAAATATAATACTGTTACGGAGAATAAAGTGAATGCTAGCGTTGGTAGAGAGCTCAGAATTACGATTACAACCGCCAAGACATCCGGAAATCGAAGACCAAAAGTGAAGGTGATAAATAGCAGTAGAAGAAGAACGAACACATAATCCATGATTGATAATAATTTTTATGAAAGTAATCCCGCAATTTTTCACTTTAAAGTATGTTAGGAATTTAAATGAGATTCGAAGATGAAAAAGTCACGCAAGCAAAGTTAAGTAAGAAATTTTCTTTAAAATATTAATGAAAATATTTGTAAACTTAAAAAATTTTTCAAGGATTTGAAAGATAATTTTTTTCAAATGAAAACTAAATCAATTTTATTGACATCAAAAAACAAATCGTCTACTGACAAGCATTAAATTGAAAAAGAAAAAAAACAAAAAACCAAAACAAAAATGGTCAACTGGAAAACATGTTCACTATATAGTTGCTGCATGGGACTGAATAGATTACAAAAGTAGTGATAAATTGAATGAAATAATTGAAATAATTGAATGAAAATAAATTGAGAGATTTCCGTTGAAAAAACTGTACTATAGATACGCACATATGGCGCATATTAGAGTAAAAAAGTTCGAAGCGCTTACTTATTCCTTTTTTCTGAAAGTTTTTCTTTTCTTTTGGCGGGTAGTTGCTTCACTTTATATAATAAAGTTATGTTGGAGAGCAGCCTTTGGATGTTCAACACTAATTTATAATAGTTTTAGTATTCGAAATTTAAAAAAAAAAAAAACAAAAAACAAAAAAAGTTAAACATTAGAGTGGAAGTTTTTTTTTATAAAATGCCCGCTCATTACTATACTCGATGCTCTCTTACTCTATTTATTTATTTATTTATTTAATTTTGTTTTTTCTTTTCAGTTTTTGGGTATAATTTGTTTGGCCTGTGGATCACCTGCCCTCCTAGCAGCAACGTCATTCTTCCTGTTTGTTGTAGTTATCGCATTCATTGCTACATTATTATGGATATTTGCCTATTTCTTGGGCATAAGAGAGGCACTTAATTTGGCCGTTAATTGGATTTTTACGGTATGCTTTAATGAACATAAATAAAAAAAAGAATTTTAACTATGCGTTAATCGTCTACCTTAATAATTATCATAATTTAAACACACACACACATGTATACAAATGGTACAAAGCATGAGTTAGAAAGAATGATTAGCTTGAATACACACAGAAAGCTTAGTTAAGTAAAGCAAAGAAACTATATATATTTTGTTGGCTAAAGGCAGCCCCAACAACCTGCATTTATTACGGTATTCTCTTTCGATTGTAATGCTTAAGCAATTGCGGTTCTTTAACCGGTTTTCTATGCATGACCAAAGGCTGGTTTCGACCACAAACTTGACTGGCAGACAGGTCGCCACAAACGAAGAGGAGATAGACACACACACAGAGACAGAGAGAGAGAGAGAGAGAGAGAGAGAGAGAGAGAGAGAGAGAGAGAGAAAAATTTTAAAAACTAGGTCTATGTGGTTTGTTTAACTTTTCGTTTTTTGTTTTTCGTTTTTTTTTTTTATTTAATTGTAAAGATGTATGAACTGAACTAAAAAACAGTACTTGACCGTTTCATACATTATTGGTATATATCACGTTACTTACGTGCACACGTTCATATATAAACTCGTTTCAAAATGATTTTTATGCTTACAAAAATGAAAAAATAAGAACACGCAAGTACTAGTGATGTCATTCATTGTTTTGAAATCCAAAAAGATTCCTTAAGATTAGAGCTTTGCAATTTTGCGGTTAATAGGCTTGATCGTTATTCTCGTATGCTTAACGTTTGCAAGCAAAATTAGGGCTGCAGGTGAATTTGTGTGATGTTTTTTTTTTTCCACAAACGCCCGAACTCTGAAGAAGTTAAGATCTGAATACGAATTTTTCTTTTGAACCATCACTCAATATGAAGTTCTAACCTCATATTTCAAATAAATGATAAAAAAAAAAAAAAAATTATTATCTTTTGTGCTCTGACAATAATTTGTTATGCGCTTCTCTTCGGTTGAGAACGTCTGCATTAAAGAGTATATATATCAACATCGATAGTAGATTTAATACGAAAATGTGTGTGTGTCTATTTCTCATAATTACAAGAAAGGTTTTATAAGTTTTTTCTTTAAAAGAAAGTAGAAAAAGTAGATAAGAAGCGGGACTGTCAAGTTAGCATATCCAGGTTGACATATAGTGCGACTTGCGTATGGCTGCAGGTGTGGTGAATGCTCAATCGATGAAGTTATAACAATTACCGATCTTGCATACATGTCCCAGTAAGTTTGTGACCACACCCCTCTCCCTTTTTTGTGCCTTATACACAATAGCACAGGAGACATTTCATGGATAATTGGTCATAAAGAAAAAACTTAAAATTCCTTTTTTTTCGCTTCTAATTAGTTTACACTTAAAAAAAAAACAGTAAAGTCGGCTCATAATTGCGTGAACTATATAGTAAAACTATATATATTAGTTTGGGGAAAAGGTAATCCACTATTTTCCAATTCGAAATGTTAAATAAAGTCCTGAAGTTCTTATAAGATTGGATGGATTACCTTTTCCCCAATCTAATATAATTTAAGGATGTACTTTTTAATATCATTTGTATATAATAATCTCTTCCATACAATTTACTCTTATTTCGGACGGGTTGTCACTGTACATATATTACGCTATTTAAAATAAATGCAAAAAATTTGTACGACATGAAAGAATTTTTTTAATCTTCTTGTTCCTACAAAAAACACGACTTTATATGGCAACAACATGTAAATTTTAAAGTTTTATGATGAAAGTTAATCAAAAACTTTAATTTAATGTCTTTAAAATTCACTGCACTAAGCATCGATAACGTAGATGAATTTTTCATAACCCTTTCCATATATGGCCTTTAAGATCGTCTCTACTTTGAACTTATTGTGACTTATCTCTAGCATCGATTTTATTTGCAGGATCAGGAAAGTTAGCCTCATCTCGTTCGTAATCATTGCATGACTTTAAAGCATCATTATCGTCAAATTTCATGATTTTCTTCGTCGATCTCAGTCTCATAAGAGAACAATTTAATTCCAAAACTAGACTTACGAATATCAAGTAAAGTTGGTTGAAGTTGAAGTCGAATGTTTTTTTTTCTTTCTTCCTTGCATGTAATAAATCACTTTTTTTTATATTTTTATTTTTTTTATTTTTTATAGGAACTTGTTAACACTGGTATCATAACAATTTTGTACTTTATTGCATCTGTGGTGCAATTGGCGAAATGGACAGCATACTTCAATAGTTATGGTTATGGTGCGAATATAACGGCCGGAGTATTTGGTTTATTTAATTTTTTGGCTTATGCTGCCGGCACTTACTTCTTGTACCTGGAACATAAGAGTGGCGCTACAATTTAGTCATATATAAATCAAATCAGTGAACAATGCAACCACAGCGTAAATAAATGTACTCGACCGCAGCACATTAACTTTTAGAAAACCACCACCACCACCACCATATGCACCATCCTTAATAAACAGAAAGAAAGCAACACGTTTACGGCAAACGGAAAGTTCGCCATAAAGAAGGTTTCATCAGTTTCTTATAATTCGGAGTGTCGCGTGTAATTAGTCAACTAAAACTAAAAGAAATTTAAGCAAAATAACAAAAAACAAAAAAAAAACAAAACAAAAAATGAAACACAAAAAAAAAACTTACAAAATATTTATCGATTAAGTTATAAAATTTAATTTAATAAAAATGCGTTTCAATTGCATTTTTGTTTTTGTTTTTTTTTTTTTTTCGTTAAGTTTTATATTTGTTTCTTCTTTCGTATTTCTTCCTTAATATCGTAGTATCTTTTTGTATTATACATTTTAATCATTTTTTTTTTATTTTTATTTTTATTGAAATACTTTTTATTTTATGTTGATTTCATTTTTTCTTTTTGTTTTTTTTTATTAACCCAAGAACAAACAGACAAACCATAAAATATTTGTTAATATTTATTAAATATAAAAAAAAAAAGTATATAAAAGAATACCTTTGTATTTTTTAATGAGTACGAAAAATTTCAAACAAATTAATTATAAAATATTTTAATTCAGTTATTCTTTTGTAATTTAATAAAAATACCAAAAACTAAAAACTATGTTTAATACATTTATCGTATAACACTTGAAGATTTAAAAACAAAAACAAAAAATTATATATGGAAATGAAAATAAAGAAATTTTATTCTAATTAGGTTCCTTTCGTTGATATCGCACTTATAGGATTATATTATATTGGTTATAGGGTGGTATAGGGGGTATAGGGGGTATAGGGGGTATAGGGGGAGCATAGGGGGTATAGAGGGTATATGGGGATATAGCTGGGTATAGGTGTGTGTGTGTGGGGGGGGGGGGGGGGTATTTCGATAATCATTTTCTACAACTCGGTAAAAGAAAAATTTTGGATTAAATCTTCCACTATACGCGGAAAAAAAATTCAGTACCTGTAAAGAATTTTCCCTTAAGAAATATCGGCATTTTCCGGAGTCGCTTCAAAAGCGCCAACTCTGTCAAATAAATTCCTATTGAAAAATCACAACTTAATCTCTTGGCTGTTAATTTCTCATTAACGTGCTAACAAATGTCTTTCGAGAGTTTTTATCAATATCGTAATGAGAGCGACTCAATCGAGAACGAAAAGAAATCTTTTCGAGATTATATCCTTAAGTAAAATATTTATGCGTTCATACGTTGAATTGTATTAAGAAAAAAAATGTACCCCCTATAAAGACAGGAATTGTCTACAATGTGCTGACATCGCTACCTTGAAGCGATTACTTCCTTTATATTTTAAGGGCATTTAATTCATCTTGAAGAAGTTTCTTACATTTTATAAACGATTGAATTGAATTAAAAGCATTTTAGAGAGTTGTAGAGAATTGAAATAAAAGTTATATTTAAAATCAGAAAGTACATACATATGTTACAAATTGGAAAAGTCTGAGTAACTGAGTTATGTTATGTTTTTTTTATCTCGATCTAAGTTGTACTATCGATGTGTCCTTTCACCGATTTGTCCCATTTTCGCTACCAACCTGCGTGCAAGGTTTCCAATTTTTTTGCAAACAAAATAGAATTTTTGTATTACAATTTATTATGTTAAAGTGTAAAATATAAAATATATAATTATACGATGTGTGTGTATATATAAAAATAAAACAAAAAATTTCAAAACGAACTGGGAAATTGATGAAAAAAAAAAAAATTTAGAAAAATGAACCAAAACTATGAATTTTGTAGATATTGCAGGAAAGAATAGCAGGCGATCCGAAACTAAGGAAGAGGGAGTCTTCATGTGAAGCAAATAATTTCTTGGGATTTTCCTTTTTGGGCTTCTAGATCTGGAGCGACCACTCGACGAGGGACTTTTTCGTCGACTCCTAGATCTTGAGCGCCTAGGCGGTGGTTGTTTTTTCCGACGACCGCCACCTCGCCGGTTACGTTCATAAAAGTCGCTAGGACCAGGCGCATCTTCTTCACTACTGTCACCTTCTCCCTCGACCCCATTTTCACTCTCCGCATCAGCCAGACGACGTAGCTGAAAATCGACCACTGCTTTGTGGTCGAGCAGACCTCTGCGTTCAGCTTCGCTGAATGCGAAGTAGATCTCGTCCTGGCGGCTGCAATAATATTCCAACTTAGTATAGAGTTCGTCCACTGACGTTCCTGTAAATAAAAAGAGGACAATATTATATAATAATAAGTTTTATGTAAGCACTTTTTTTCCCACTTACGTTTCTTCTTCGCCAGTATAGCAATTATACGTCGTATTAGGTCAGATCGCTGTGCCATTTTAAAAGTAAAAGCTCCCAATTCTTAAAAAAGAAAAATCCGAATTTATTTACAAAACGCAAGAGAGATTCTGCTCTCGTATCAAAAATATACATATAATAAAATGATTCAAAAAACAAAAATATCCAATACTTCAAAAAAGAAAATTCAAAGAAAATGTGATTCGAAAGTTTTCTTTATAAAAATCGAAACAAGTGTTTTTGCGAAACGACTGTTTTTTTCAAAAATGTTGTACATACCATTCAAGGAAACGTGCGTAATCATTTTGGCAAAATGTTTCTTGTTCGAAAGGAAATTGTATATGTTCTGGTTCAGTATCAAATCTAAGTCTGTCTGCCCGTTTGTTCATCTATCTAATACCTATGGTAAACATTCTTCTGGCCGCGAAAATGCAGACTTCAATCGGCTTCAAATTAAGGGAAGACAAATTGCAAATTTTTGTTCATAGGTTGGTATTACAAATTGATCATATCGGTCAAATGATACGTCTACAGTTGACAACACCTCTGCCAACAAAATTGGATTTTTTGCTCTTAAACTATAAAAGATACAGCGGCGAAATACTCCACCTTTAGTCTAGGGATGATCTTAAACAATCTATAGAAATGGAAAATATCCATACAGGACACCCACCTAAGCTTTTTCGTCTAATCTTTAGTTTTTCTTTTAAGACAAATTTTGTATTTATACCCATAAGATGATTTTGACTATCTTTTTCAAAGCTTCATAATATCGCTTTGAACTTTCCCACTATATTTAACAATATTTGAAAATAAATAATTATATTTATAATTAAAAATAAATTATATTTAAAAATAAATAAATTACATTTTTCCTTACGTTGATTTCCCACTGCTTTCATTTCCTAACGGATAGGGTGAGAATACATTTCGCTTCAAAAGGACTACGCATCAGAACTTAGTCATCTTTTCTTCGGATGACTTTTATTTCGGAATTTTTAAAACAAAAATATTGTTATATTTCGAAAAAAAAAAACAAAATTTTAATGAAAACGTTCATTACTTAATGGAACTGCCATATATCGTAGTATATATAGTATATACGGAAAACTCTTTCCTAAATTTCTATAGTAATACTCCACTATCCCTCATATTATCAAAAGAGATGTAACAAAGTGAATCATTTGCAAAAGTCTTGTAAAAAACTGATAGCGACAAAGGTCAAATATGTCGAGAAAATTTCTTAATATGATTCGAGATTTGGAAAACAATCAATCTCACGAAAGCAAAGAGTGGGTTATTCGGCTCAAATTTTATGCGTTTATTCGTACTACCTGAATGATAAATAATATCAAAATTGGGGTGGCGTTTGAAATGAAAACAGAAAATAAATATAATAATAACAAGTAAGAAAATTATATTTCGTACCCATTACCTTTATCTTAAAAAAATTGGAAAAAACTAAATTTTAATAAGGGGACGTGGCCGTTTTTTTTTCTATTTTTATGGTATACCGTCGAAAATAGCCAGCCATGGAATGCCATAGAAAATAGCTAGAAAATATATAGGAAATATAAAATTAGATAAATAGCATATAAATTTGAAATAAATTGGGTTTATTTCTTTTTTTATCTGTTTTGTTTTTGAGTTCATTTTCTAAAGGCGTAAGATTTGTCAACTCCCACATTGCCTCTTAAAACTTTTAGCAATTTGTTAGCAAACGCAACTTCATTGTGTTCGTTCATTTTTTTTTGTGGGAATATAAGCGAAATGGAACATTGGTTGAATTTGGTTTATGTACGTTGTCATACTCACGTTCGACTGATAATTATTGCAAATTTTTTACATTACATATGCACATCAGCTGTGAAAAGCGTTCACTTATATACGTTAAATCCGGCAACTAAACAAGATTAAAATTTTACATTTTCTTTCTATTTATTTCGAATTCAATCTGACAAAAGAGATCTGCAAAGATTTCTAGAATTTCTGGATACTTTTCCTAATAGAAATGAATTTAATCAAAATTATAATGAGCAGTAAAAACGTGTGCATCAGCGATTGAATGGCAATAAGAGATATTTGCGGTTATCTTCAACTTCCTGCCAAATACAACTTTGACAATAAACATGACTGCCTGTTGCTGTTAAACGAGGTTTTTAGGATCATTGGAGCTCTGATCTGTACGTCTTTAATAATTAATGGCTGCGGTTCGTGAACATGTTCGAACATTGAGTAAAATTATCATCATCCTCATTGGAGTTATGTACCACCGCTGATTCTGACATGTGTTTTTCATCAATTAATAATTGGAAAAACTGCAGCGTTGATATTTTGACGGTCAGATGGTTGTGTTTCAGATAAATTAATAATCGGTGTAGCAACGTCACCACCTGTCTCTCCGCAGATGTACAACTTACAGTGTTTGTAATGATTTACTTGGCGGATTTTCGTTTTTGGAAGCGCTGTGACCTTTTAAGAAAGGCATTCCATATACTGTGAGATTATTAAAAGCGCTTCAAAACGCATTCCTATAAATGCGTCTAATACTAGATTACAAGAAGAGTATTATGATATTACAACATCAGTTTTCAAGTTCAAAGTAGAAGGCATTAAATTTCGAATCGTCGCTCAGCCTTTGCTGTACACATTTCGATCGGCGAGGAGGCCCCACATTCAGAAATTAAAATGGCCAGTACGGGATTATGTGAATATATTAGTTTGGGGAAAAGGTAATCCATTATTTTCCAATTCGAAATGTTAAATAAAGTCCTGAAGTTCTTATAAGATTGGATGGATTACCTTTTCCCCAATCTAATATAAAAGAAATGTGTAAAAACAAAGAAAAAAAACCGTTAAAACCGAGACTAGTTCCCAACTTCGTTAAAGTTCAAACAAAGACCTTCGTCTTCACACTGAACCTTTATCCGTTGGCACGGCAAATCATCTCTTGTTGGGTCGCTTAATTTTTAGGAGAAGAAGAAGTTATGCAAGGAATTGCAATTTAAATTTTTCAATCGTTGTTTCGTCTATATTCGAAATTGTTTTCTTTAAATATTAAATTAAAACTCTCTTAACAAGATGAAATTTTCAGTCGCTATAACCACATTTTAAACCATCTGATGTAATCAGGTAATGATGACTTCATTTCTACTTATAAAAAATATTTATTTTACAGGATTATGTGGGAGGATGACGCTAATAACATGATGGACGTTAGATTGTAGTCCTAAAGCTGGAGTTCATAATTTATGGTTAGATATGCTTAGTGGTAATAAAACTAACATAAGGAATTTGTGTCTTTGTAGTAGCTAAGATGACTATATTGGGGCATAAAGTCTATTCATTCTGTCTCCAACGAGTAAAAAAAAACATGAAAAATCTCATAATTTATATATATTTTTTTAAATCTAGAAGAAATTTTGCATCTCTCTTTGAAATGCTCAAAATTGTGAATTAAGTGCGAATTGTTACGAAATTAAAAGAACTTGAAAATTTTAACATTTTTTCATTGATTTTTTTCAGGCATTGATTTAAAATTCGTTAACTATAACTATACCATGTTATCGATGAGTTCCCGCCATCAATAGACAACGCAAAGAATTTTCACAACATATTCCAAATTTCGTATTTAAAGTTTAAATACAATCTTGCAAGCAAACGTTTTATTTGAAATTAAATATGAAACTTGGTGCATATCATCTATCTACCCAGCGTTTATGTTTAACTGATGAGGCTTTTGATCATTCTGACGGTTTATGGTGCAACAAGAATAATGAAATTTGTAAGTTTTTTAAAGATTACTTTAGTGTACAAAAAAAAAATAACCGTTTTTGTATAAATAGCTATTTGGACGGCAAACGTTAGTAGTTAAGAAGCTCCATTGGAAATTTGGCTATTCGGCCATATATGGATAGATGTCCTGCGTTTCTGTCGTCAAAATTACAATATTAATTCCACCAGAATAGAATTGAATGGAATGGATTTAACTGCCGAAGTTTTCGTAGAGAAGAAATGTGTAACAATATATGTAAACAAGGATACAATGAATTTTAGAAGAACCGAGGTTAACCTATATTTTAAAGAATAAGTTCTTTAAAAATTAACGCAAAACTGGTTGCATAATTCTCACAAAACATTTGACAACATTAGGTTGAACAAACCTAAACAAATCGAAGACGAAATATCCAAAATCAAACCTATGACTTATGACTATTCCAAATTAAAATTAAAATCGATTCAAATCGATTCAAAATAAAATTAATGAACTTTTGAGAAAGTGATTGTGAAAATACAAAAGCAATATTTATTTAAATTAATAAATTCAAGAAGTAAATTTCATTTGAAGAGTATAGTACAATATATGAAAAATAGTTGGTTTTCCTTATTTTAAAAACATTTGTGATTATTGAAGTAGAATATTACTTTAATTGTTATTAACGTAGTACTATATAAATTCCAAAGGAGAGAAAAGAAGCAAAACTTATTAAAAACAAGTACGAAAATTATATTAGGCTGTCTTGAAAAAGGGGGCAAAAACTAAATATTAATAGGTGGGTGTAGCACATTTTTCTATTTATGGAATACCATGGAAAGTTTTTTTTTTGCAGTCCATGACCACTGAGTATAACAGCCAGAATGCAGATGTGTTTTCAACTTATTTTATATGCCGTAGGCGCGGTGCATCGATTTGTCTCATTTTCGCTACCAACCTGCGTGCAAGGTTTCCAATTTTTTTGCAAAAAAAATAAAATTTTTATATTACAATTTATGTTAAAGTGTAAAATACAAAATATATAATTATACGATGTGTGCGTATATATACAAATAAAACATATACAAATATACATATAAAACAAGAAATTAATGAAAAAAAAAACTTAGAAAAATGAACCAAAACTATGAATTTCGTAGATACTAAGAAACTAAGGAAGAGGGAGTCATGTGAAGCAACTAGGTCCTTTGGGCTTTTCTTTTTCGACTTCTCGATCTGGAGCGACCACTCGATGAAGGACGTTTGCGTCGACTCGTAGATCTTGGCCGGCTAGGCGGTGGTCCATAGTAGTCGCTAGGACCAGGCGCATCTTCTTCGCTACTGTCGCCCTCTCCTTCGACCCCATTTTCACGCTTTGTGGTCGAGTAGACCCGTGCGTTCAGCTTTGCTGATTGCGGAGTAGATCTCGTCCTGGCTGCTGCAATAATTTTCCAACTCAGTATAGAGTTCGTCCACTGATGTTTCTGTAAATAAAATGAGAACAATATTATATAATAATAAGTTTTATGTAAGCATTTTTTCCTACTTATGTTTCGTCTTCCCCAGTATATCAATTATACGTCGTATCAGGTCAGGTTGTTCTGCCATCTTCACTGCCCAATTAAAGTAGATTTTAAAAATAAAGGCTCCCAAATCTTAAAAAAAAAATCCGAATTTATTTACAAAACGCAATAAACTACGCCTACTTACCTTCAGAATATTAGTTTAAAAATGTTGTGAATAATTTTAATGAAAAGAAAGAAAATGGTTGGAGTTATGTTGCCTATCGCGTTTTGAAAAATCGTTTACTTTCTGACCTGATTCACTTAAAGCATGGGTGGATGGATTCGACTAAATTTAATTAGAATTTTGCCGCCTTATTTTCTGTTGCTATGTACGGTTATGGATAGGATAGGTTTTCAATTAAGCGTTGATTCTTAGTAATGGGTCTATGAACTTCTGGACCTTTCTGAGCACCAAAATTGGATTTTTTTTTTCAATTTACACAAAGATGTTAAACTAATGGAAGGAATACAAAAACAAAAATAATAGTCCTCGCTTTGGTTGTTTCTATTTCAAAAAGTATTTAAATAAAAGTCCTTTAAAAATTTTTTCCAATTCTTAAAGAAAAACCAGCGCCATATATCGAAAATCGTTCTTCAGATCATTTTTCCCCACCACTCCGCGATAAGAACGTATTAAGGTTGCGCGGATCTGTGCAACACCCACAAAGACTAGAAATAAATCTATCTAAGGCGCCTCTGCCGCGCATCTGCCACGCCCACTTTTAAGACCCTTCTACGCCCACTTCTCTCTTAAATAGGTCTCCCGGTCCCGGATTTCGTAGGACCCCGGTCCTATCTGGTACGTGCCCCATGGGTCTCCTGAGCCCTCTGCCGCGCCTCTGCCTCTCTCTTAAATTTTTCTCTTACATTCTCTTAAATTTTCTCTTAATTTCTCTTAAATTTTCTTTTAAATTTTCTCTTAAATTCTGTTAAATTTTTCTCTTAAATTCTCCTAAATTTTTCTCTTAAATTCTCTTCAATTTTCTCTTAAATTCTTTTCAATTTTCTCTTAAATTCTCCTAAATTTTTCTCTTAAATTCTCTTCAATTTTCTCTTAAATTCTTTTCAATTTTCTCTTAAATTCTCCTACATTTTTCTCTTAAATTCTGTTAAATTTTTCTCTTAAATTCTCCTAAATTTTTCTCTTAAATTCTCCTAAATTTTTCTCTTAAATTCTCCTAAA
>KK351062.1:611320-639847 GCA_000671755.1 Glossina brevipalpis | reverse complement strand
CTAAATTTTTCTCTTAAATTCTCCTAAATTTTTCTCTTAAATTCTCCTAAATTTTTCTCTTAAATTCTGTAAAATTTTTCTCTTAAATTCTCTTCAATTTTTCTCTTAAATTCTCCTAAATTTTTCTCTTCAATTCTCCTAAATTTTTCTCTTAAATTCTCCTAAATTTTTCTTTTAAATTCTTTTAAATTTTTCTCTTAAATTCTCTTCAATTTTTTTTCACGTGTCGTCGTTTTTTGCCCTGTCGTCGTTTTTTGTCGTACCGTTGGTTTTTGCGGTGCCGTTGTTCTCAATTTGAAGCAACAAAATTAGGTCCCCGTTAGCTTCTTTTCGATCGTTGAAAAGTGTACAAAGTTGTCACACTAATTTTTCATGTTTCGAATATTCTCCAAATTCGAACAATAGCTCTTTGAAATCAGATGTTCAGGTTGAAAATTCAAGGCAAGAGTGAATTGTTCTTTCCCCTGTATTAGAAGAAAGTCTTCGCTTTATAGAGCATGGGTGTTCAATAACATCAACATCAGGAGAGATCATAGATTACCTTGTAGGAAAACAGGGTCGTTATTATAAAACACATAAAGATTATTTATCTCTTACTTCCACATCTTCCAAATCAGAAAATAATTGGTTGAGTGACGAGATAAGTAGCTATATTTTAGACTATCTTTTGGAAAGCAATGAAGAAGTCGGCTATTTCGTTGCTCACGTTGGTTACAGTTGCATAACTAATAACGTTTCACTTAACTTCGAAAGTCCTCTGTAAAGTTCAATGGTAATAACTGTTAATTCAAACGGGAATCATTGGTGTATGGCTATTATCAAAACAATGAACGAAATAGAATTTTATGATCCTTTACAAATAGACAAAGGCTATAACTTCTTTAGACATTTTAAAGCTAAATTGATTAATACATACAACGAATTTTGTTGGAAGTAACAACTGGCATCTGTTGGATAAAGAAGATGACTGGAGTTTAATAACAGTAAAAAATGCCACACTGCAAACAGACAGTTGATCGTGCGGATATCATATTTTCAAATATATTGAAGAACGTTTCGTAAAAAGCAGTAATATTTCTAGTTGTAATGCTAGCAAATATAGGTTATACTTATCATAAATGGTTTTAAAAAATTCGGAGGACCTAAGCCATATTTGTCTATATTATTCTAAACAAGTTAATTATACATTTATGCAATACATGTGCAAGGTTTATGCATAAATCATGCATAAAAAACTATCATTCGAAAGATAATTTTCCGAATATATTTAAATGTTTTTTTTTTTTTAAATTATTTTAAGCAAGATTAGTTTAGTTTATTAATCATAATAACAACAATCGTTACTGTAATAATTACAATTTTGTTTTAACGGATTTTGTTTCTTTTATTTATATTATTATATCTTACTCTCTTAAGTTATATAAAATAAATGAACTATGCATACACCTACTTTAAATTTTATTATAAATTATAATAATAAATAATATTGTTTTATAATATCAAAATTCAAATCTTGCCTCGTAAATGTTCTTGAAAATCTAAGAATTGCAGCATCTGTTTGAAGAGCCCAGGCTTCAGCAGTTTTATATTTTTCCCAAGAAAATAGAATATATACAATATCTAGTAAAACACATTCCTTATATTGCGAAAAAAATGTCATGTTTACAGGTTAGCGTAAAAATGTGTATAAACATTCTTCGTAAACATTGCTTATATGTATATTATATTACGTATAAGCAAATAAAAGTAAGCAACCGACCCTTACATATTTGTAATCGATATTCTCTTTCCCTTTTTCTCTAGTATAAGTGAATTAGAAAACAGGAAAATACATATTCGGCAACAATGTTTGCGATGGCGTAATTGATACGCTTAAATGTGCGCGGGCTAGCGTGGTCGTTTCGCATTCATGCATGTTTGATGTTCGAAGTGAATAGAAATCGAAATCAATAAATTTCTTTATCGCTAAAGAGAGTTGCGTAAGAAAACCATGCGCGAGAGTAGAACAAAAGGATTCGTAAGCAAGAGCAATCGGTAATGATTGATAAGATGTCGTCGATTGGCATATCAATTACTATCATTCATTTGTTTTTCTTAAGAAATAGAGCAATCATCTTGGAATTCGTTTGTAATTGAATTTCGAAAGATCTTGAGATATGCCAATCGACGACATCTTATCAATCATTGAAATCATTGGCGGATTTTATTTGCATTACGCATAATGCTACAAAAAACGATTGCTCGATTGCTTTTGCTTACGAATCTTTTTGATCTACTCTCGCGCATAGTTTTCTAACGCAAATCAATTTAGCGATAGAGAAATTTATTGATTTCTATTTCTATTCTCTTCTATCTCTAACACCAAATATGCATGCATGAACTCGTCGTTACATTCCGTCATATCGTTGTTTAGCAATAAATAAAAGCGCTGCTTACTTAGAAAGCTTTAACATTTATGCTGAACACATAAACGTATGGGAAATGGTACATATTGACACTTTTCATTATGATGTCCCCTATTTTGGATCATGAAGTTAGGTTTTTCTGATAGCTTTTCGAACCCTTTAAGATATATCAAAAAACTGGAGGTGCAATATTTCTTAAAAATTTTTTTTAATGTGGTTTGTACATTGTAATTGTTGCCAAATTACAAGCGCACTGTGCATGATGAATATTGTTAAACAATCTTTTTTTTATATTTTTTATAGCATAAGGCATGATTTTGTTTTTCATTTATGTTTATATTTTCTATTTTTGTTTAGTTTTCATAAGTACTTTGTATATTTTTCTATGCCGCTTTATTATCATTTAACTTAGCAAAGTCATTTTTAGCAAAGACACAAACGCAAAAAATTTTTGGGGACTAACTTCACACCAGTAAGAATTCCATGATCTTTTCAACTCATCCAAACATTACGTCATATCGTTGTTTAGTAAAAAAAGAAAAAGTTCTGCTTACTTAAGAGGGTTTAACATTTCAGCTGAACACATAAACAAATAGGAAATAGTACATATTGACAATAATGATGATTTCGTTTGATTGGACCAACTTAGACCCAAATAGGGGAGGCATGAATATTCAGCGTTATCGTTGATATCTACCCCTTTGGATATCGCAACGCATTCATTGTTCATTACCCGTCCCAATTCAACATCACTATCCTTCGAATTAAGCAAAAAAGATAATCACAAATGATGTTTTTTTTTTTTGGCACAATATGTGACCTATTCGAAGCTTCATAAAATTATTTTGAATGCATTTCAGTGGAAAAACATTGATAACATTGTCTAAAAGTTAACGATAGTACTAGTAGTTGATGGAGAAGCCATATTTCTATTCAGTATCGTTTAGCATTATACACCGGTACGTACACTCAATATGTCTGGAGAGTAGAATTAAGTTCAGGTTTTCTAATTTAGTTAATGCCAACAAACTTTCGTTATATTTTAGATAGCACCTAATGTTGCATAAAATAATAAATTGCTCTTTAAAGTCTGTTAAAATGTTTTGAATCGCGTTCCTCTCCTAAGGACCCTGATTAATCTTTTGTTAGTCCCTTAAACACATTATTGTAATTATGAAAAATTTGTCTCTTTTATGTGAATTTCTCTGCAGCTTACTTTACGAATAAGCCTATGATTAATGATATTTCGAGATAATTCACTAACTATACCTTAGAAGGAGACACAGAAATAAGTAAAAGATTATTACAGAAAAGTTGTGGCTGTTGCTGCCATACGTGGTAACATTTGCATTGGAAAGGAATATGAAAATGCATCAATTTAATTACGCACGTGTGTCACGTGACGTTGAACGGCATAATAATTGCATATTTGCGAAGAAGAGATCGTTACACACACAAGTACATATATATAAACGTATACGCAAACTTTTTTATATTCCTTCCCCTAGAGTATAAAGTAGGTGGGTGGTTTGTTTGTAAATTTCATTAAATATGATAAATGGTCAACGATTAACCGTAAAACAAGCGGTAAAACTGTTTCATCGTGTTTTTCTTGTGCTACGATACGCAGACAGATGTGTATGCTAAAATCAAAGTATTTAGGCAACAGCCAGGAATGGTAGCAACAACAAAAATAGCAGCGGGTATGAGATAAAAAATTAAACTGCGGTGGCAGGAATCGGATGCCAAACAAGCATCCACTTGATGTCAGCCTTATTCAATATAAGCTGAGGGTGGCATGAAAAGCATTTGTTGTCGTTTTTTTTTTGTTTTTTTTTTTTGTTTTTTGGTTAAAATGATAAATTGATTGAAATTACTCTTGAAGAGTCTACGTAAATGTATTCGCGCGCGAAGAACGATATTTAGCTAGTTTTAGTTTCGATTCTGTCCTTTTGTAAAGTAGGGAACGATACGTTTAAAACTTAATTGCTCAGATAAAATAGAAATTTTCTTGAATTTGAAAAAAGATCTAGAGGAGATACGTGATAGTATATGCTATAAAATGAACGCCGTATTACATTTTTTTTTTTTTTTCAAGATAGCATCAATGAATGAAAGTTGCGGTGATATCAACTAAACCGTTAGTTATACCACATTGGAATTAAAAGACATTTCAATTTTCAGATGTCATTAACACGACGACCGTATATATCCAACTGTGCTCTTTCATTTATGCAATAGACCACAAAACATCACATTCATTAACGCTCTTTGGTGTTATTTCAAATTTTTCTGTCGCCATTCATAATCGCTTGGTCATATAGTCATGTATGCACCCACATATGAAGCCGTAAAAATTGCGTACAAGTGTTGATTTATAATTACACGCTATGTTGTGCAAAATTTATCACGGATCGTACATCTGATTGCAAAATGTGGCCCGCAGCATTGTGCGTTAGCTGCGTGTAAACATGAGAGTCTAATGAGATGAGTTGCATACGTCATCATGAAAATTGTACTCAAAACAGGGCGGAGACCTCTTCCATTATTAAACGTAATTTCAGGATAACTTTTTATCTTTTCATCCTTTACACTCACCTGCATCTTTCCCATGGCATCCGTCTAGAAATAGTGATTATCCTCTTATTCTTGTGCAACTTTAATAATAAAAATAAAAATAAAAATTTTAAATTTTATTTTTATACGCGTATACGTACGTAGTGTTTGATATTTGAAATCTTAAAAGACAAAAACCAATAACAAAGAAATTGCATTTAATGGCTTTCCATGCAAGGCAATGGAACGTCACTAATACATTTAAATACGGTACTCGTCGCATACTAAGTAAAATTTGTTTCTTATAAAATCTTTTGAAAAAGAAAGGACAATCGAGCATTATCTTCTCAGATTGTTAATAACAAAAAAAAAAAGCAACAACCTGAAGCGGAGGCCTGTCTCTAGCCTGCTTTCGTCTAATGGCGTTTAATAGCAGACAAGAAAACAACTTTGGCTTGCATTTCAGTTATAAAAACTGCAAACTTTTACAAAAAGTAATTTAGCCATTGTTTTATTGCTGTTGTTGTTTACATAAAACTTTCGTTTTGCTGGTTTAGTTGCTAATTTGCGAATAATGAACGATTAGCTCTGTAAGGTGAAAAATAAGAAATAACTCTTGCAATATTCCTTGAGATAAACAAAAAAGGAGAAACTGGAATTTTCTTTAGATTTACTAAATATATGTGTAATCGTCCATCCTGTACATTGCATAACATTTTTTCATATAACGACCTTTTCAAATTAACGCATTGTGTGAGAAGGTTAAAGGGCAGATTTAACCGGTTTTTAACAGGAGTTGTCCTTATTCCAAGGAATTTTGTCGTTTTATGAAAATAATTCCATGATCTGATTAAGTAAATACTCAAGCCAAGCTAAACAAAATTATAACTCAGCTTTATATACATATATATATATATCAGCTATATAGTTATCCATTTTGTGGTCCCGAAAGTGAACGTAAATAAAATGCACTTCTGATTAAGGCGTAGATCAAATTTTTCTTCAATATATTGCTTAGATTTTGCCATAATTTGTGAAATCCAATATTATTAAAATTTTCTTTACAGGATATCTTATAAAACTGGAATCTATTGAGGTAATTTTCGATGATTTGTCTACTGCACATACTAGACAATAGCTCGGCGATAACTCGACAGATATTAGCTTTTAAGGTATTGTTTGAAGGTTGTTCGCATAAACTCGATCGTCTGCGTAACCCCATAAAAAAGGCGAGTGATCAGATATCGTACGATCCTGATGGTAATTTGGCCACGTAAACGTAAAATTACACGTCCAAAAACCATTTCGCTTAATAATGCCAAAATGGAGCGTATTGTGTAGCTTGCGACATCGTTATGTTGAAATCATATATCTTCAAAAGTTATATCTTCAATTTGCATTATGTTTTGTGCGACGTGTAATGGATAAATTTGAGTTTTCTTCGACACTTTCACTAACAGTGAATCAATATTTTCGGTCGAGATTCAATTTTTTCAAAGTTTCTCACAGTTTTATCTATAGAACGCTTCGATAGACTATTATGTCCATCATAATCTGCTGGTAATGTACGAAACGTACCTATTACAAAATTAGCATTTTCGTAGTAAAATTTAACACGTTCAGCGGTGTTGTTAAATGGATGGATTAGGTTCACTACAAATATGATTTATAATTATGTACTACACTATACATATAGATCATGAATAAAACTTATAATGATTACTTATATACTGTCTACATCATTATTTGCATAGTTTTAATTTCAGTCATTGGTTGCGTTCGCAATGTAGCGGTCTCTATCGGTTAAACGAGAGCTTGTTTTCCGTTTCGAACTATAGATCATAAGTAAATCTATGATTTAAAAAATCATCCGTGCTATGTATGTCATCAATTTAGAGGTTAGAGGGAAAGTTTGAAGCAAACTATTTTAGACTTTCCCTTCCCGCGTTAGTTTGGTAACCGAACCCAACGTCCACTTGTCGATAAGTGATAAGGCTGACGAATCTTGTGCTCCTGACGAGTATAGGCATGCGTCTAGGAATCATCAATTGATTTTATTCAAAATTTCGGAATGTTATTTATTATAGATCTATACGTTATAAAAAACATCATTCTGAAATTCTGGCTCATTAGGACCTTTTTGAGTTATTTATTTCGAATGTTAACGTAAGGATTTAGAACTCAACTCAAATACCCAAATTTTTTAAAATTTTTAAAATTTTTTTATATTTTTTGTGCTTCGTGGGGTTTGTCACGTTAGCACAGGACCCAGATTAGCTCATCTGACTTACAATAAGATTTGATATACTTAAAAAAAAACGAGCTCGAAAAGATAGGTTCGTATAGATTTCTTTATATAAATTTACCTGAAATTTTCCTTCTAATATCTGCTTATAGTCCACGAAATAATTAATCGTACATTTGCCAATTCGTTACGTCTGCCACCCGTCACTCGTCTCATACACAATGTCGTTACATATTCTCTACAAATCACACATGAATACTTGTTCTATTCCAGAATTTAATTACGTAAATACAGAGTAATCACAATTTTGTATACATAAGGATATCTGTCTGTCTGTCTGTCTGTAGAAAGAAACAATCGAGCTTAGCGTATATGAAGCGAAATATACGTAAATCAGGTAAATTTAATGAGATACGTATTGCAGTTGTAATATTTTGATATTGTGAGATTGTGTGCGCTGACACAAGCAGAATAAATATAATTTCAACTTTGTAACTCTTTTGTGCTCCTGAATAAGTAGGAATATTATAGGACTGTATTTCAAAAACTTATCAAGATATCAAATTTGATTGAATATAATTCGGGACAATGTCAGTCATTATGGTCTGTGTCTATTGAACTTGATTCAATTTTTCGTTCGGTTTTTCACTTATTACTACAGGCTTGAAGAAAGACTCAAGTGAGAAGTTTTTGGCTTCAAGTTTTTGTCTTACATTAGTTGCAAAATAATGAATAAAAAATGGGTCTTATCGCTGAAAATGAGTTTACGTTAAAATTCATAATTTTCTTAGCTTTGACCTAGAATCTATGGGCTTAAATTATGTCGCATTTAATGACCATTTACCTCGAGGGGATTGTATTATGCTCTTGCTCTTGTTTAAATGACTCTGAATATTATATCGCAAATAAACAAAATTTCTAAGAAGCATTATCACCAACAATCTTGGGTGCAGTGACTACATTTCTTGCATTGTTGCTTCTTATTCGCCTGAGAAATAGAAATGCAAATGTCGTCCTGAAATTTTTCGAAAAATTATTCGATTATTCACTTGATGGGATGATTAATGTATTACGACAAAGTGTAAAAATTCTGTTTCAAAGTAAATTTTGCTAAAGTTGAGAAAGTGTTGCAATAAAGCCTCAAAAGTAAACAAATGAAAATGGGGCGGCTTTATTAAATCGTTATACATTTTTTAAATAAGTCTCGTAAATATTCCCAAGAATGAATAGATTTTCATATACGTATATATATTTATATATATATATATGTGTGTGTGTGTGTATAAGCTAAAATTTTCATGCTTCACCAACATTCAATACCCAAACACGCTTTACACGCTTTAAGATAAGGTGAGAGTTTTCTTTACTAGAGTCTATTATTATCATCCTTTATGTTTATGTCTGCATCACACATCATTAATCATATTGTATCGTAACGCATTTTATATCATATCTCGAACATATGAATTTCTATTTACTTAAAATAGAGAACAGTAGAGACAGGAAAACAGGAAAACAGGAAACAAAAGCCCCAGCCATGATGAGCATTATTATTTAATAGTGTCGATTTATTGCTTTATTTATTTATATGTGTATATATTTAGGGAAAAAAAGAGGATGAGCTAAAAAAAAAAAAATATAGAAAATAATCCAAGCAAAACCAGCAAAACATAACATTTACATTTGGCTAATATTTTTTGAAAAAATGTAACCACGAGGCTTATGCGAATGGTTTCATTATGTTCACTATCTAACTAACAGTTAAAACTAAGCATATATTATAGGCTTGCAACCACATAGTTTACCTACGGCTTTCAACGACTAAAGAGATGAGACAGTAGAAGAAGGATGATGGAATGGAATGGTATGGAGAGTATGGTTTGCTTAAAAGTATATATAGGAAATCACACTTTAATCCCAGCGCGATTAGTTTAATTGCCATTTTGTGGTCGTTTGCTAAACACATTTGCTTCTCTGTTTGCTTCAATATACGCCATCAATGAACACAAGACACATACATTATACATATACATATGCAATAATACAACATTCACAACGACATATGCAAAAATGTATTTAATGTTGACTAGTGCAATGTTTACAATAACATGAAATTACGTTACGTAATTGTTGCAATGCAATGCAATTGTATCGAATGGCTGACTAACGGGGCTGGCTTCGTTGGCTCGCCTGTCTGAATGAATGCGGCATGTAATGCAAATGCTAGGATTATATGTAATTTATAAGCGTTTGCCAAGCATTCATTTTATGTTCATTTATACTCATTCCTATACATATACATATACATATACATATAGAAAAATTTCTGCATGATTCTTTGGTTACAGTTAAAAAAAAAAAAAAAAACCTTTAAATGAGAACTTTGGGAGCAAAATTTGTATATAAATGTCTGGTTGTGTTTGCTTATAGCAGCATAGCACATAGTAGTAGTATTCATAGTCTTTAGGATTAAATGAAATGTGAAATAAACGATTTTTAATGGTTTTTACCCCCGCCTGGCATTGATGGCACTCATCGAACTCCGGTTTATTCGTGGATTTAATAAACCAAACAAACGCATACGTATACAGACAGACACTCTTTCAACTCTTAGGGAAATATCAGCTCTAACGAGCATTTGAACACTCAACGCACACTCTACTCGATTTCGTTAATTTATATCGTTACTAATGTACATTTTTCTACAGCCTTTGACGGAAAATGGCCGCAGTAGCAAAACGAGGTCATTAATTATTTTCCAAATCTTAGAGAGATAAGCCTCCATTGGTTTAACCCAATCTCTATTCATGCATGTGGTAGATATATTCATCCGCTTTTTTTTTTTTTCATTTCTCTCGTTCCACAGAATTAATAATTGTGGTTAAATAGAACAGAGCAATAAAAACACTTAATGAGTTATGAGTACGCCGCATAATATGTACACATAATTTCTCTAACTAGATATTATTGTGCTATTGTGTTACGTTAGCATAAAAAAAGTGTTGGTTTTTTTATTTGTGTATGCGAAATGATCTAAAAATGATTAAACCTTTTCAAAAAAAAAAAAATGATTAAGTTTTTTTCTTTATTCTGTTTATTTAATTTATAATGATTAATATTGAATTTTGGAACCAACTGACGCTACATCTATTGAGTTTAATATTTTTAAATAACCCAAAGAATGGAATGATCACAAAGTGTAGACAGTTAGTATATAAATAAGAAGATATGGTCATCCTTACATGTATCTTTAAGGACTATTATTAGAAAATCAAAAAACAACCATATCAAACGTCATATTCAAGTTTTGATAATTATTAATTTTTCCGAGTGACCATAAGGACCATTTCAGAATGATTCGGTTTATTATAGTAAAACAAAATACTGACATTACTGCTGCTGTAGTAACGATTGCACAAGAGTCTCTCTTATAAGCATATAATAATTTCTATCCTTTTGTACTTATCTAACTCTGAGTAGGATTAAGAAACTTTTTGTTATTTTAAAAGAAAAAAAAATGTAACCATTATGTATATAAATTCATCGTCTTGTAGTAAATTTCTTTGCAAAAATTTCTCTTTGCCTTTTTAACCCTTCGTGCAAAATCCAATTTTGAAGACATTAAACGCCGAGTTAAGCGAAAGAGTTAAAAAGTCAAAAGTCTGCAGGGATTTAATTTAAATTGTACGCTTTGGTGTTCCGGTAGAAGGGTATAAATAAAAGGATATGAGAATGATTTTGAATGGTGAATATTTTTCATGTTCTTGTAGAAAAATTCATTAGAATGATGCTTAACAAAATGTTTTTAAGAAAAATATTTGATTATATCATACAATTGAGTAAATATAAAACAGAGCTATAGAGCTATAGATCTTGCACAAGATTTGCGATACTCGCGTTATTTGTTTTGTACTAATTATATATAAATATATATATGTATATATATATACATATATCACAGAGTAGTTAAAGTCTTTGGATTTGATTATGAACTGATCTTACCCATTGTTAAGTCATAATTGCCTTAAAAAAATATGTAGATTAAGTGTCAGTTTTTTTTCCCATTTAATTATTGACTTTATCACCATCTACAGCCGCCACCACATTTGCTAAAAAAAATTATAGATCTTTAAAAATAATATTCTATATAATTTGTTTTTATATTAATAAAAACTTACACAACCTACAGTCTAGATACAAGTTTCGTTATGAACAGAAACGTATACGAACTAAGGACAATTTCGATTGTTTATAATAAACGCGCACTTACATTTGAAAAACAATTTACATTCGTTATACATCGTCTGGAAATCAATATATAATGAGCATTAAATTTGTTTTTAAATTTTATAAATTAAATTAAATTTTTAAATAACAAATTATTTCATTTATTTTATTAACAAAAAGGCTGCTACGAACTGTACGAAATATATAATTTGATAGTCGTCTGAATGGAGAATAATTTTTCTGAAATATATTAGAGAAGTCGAATTTTTGAAATTTTCATTATCAGCTTTGGTTTAATATTTGATCTTAAAATATAACAAAGATTAATCCGTTCGAATGAATTCTCGTTATTAATTCATTTGATATTAACACTAAAAAAGGATGAATTAGAATATTAAGAGTTCACACAACTTGAAAATAAAACGTTTATGAGTTTTCTTGTTTTAGCCAATAAAATTTTGTATATTTTTGAGTTTTTGCACTAAATTATTGAACGATTCATCTTCTAAAAAAATAAATTCTTTGAAAATAAAATTTTTAAAATTTAATATTTTTAAAATAATAATTTAGTATTTTGTATAATTATTTTAACTTTAATTTAAAATGTATATGCAGCTAAATATCTAAATAATGGCCGCGAGTATAACTATTATTATTACAACTAGCAATAATCGCACCTCGGTAGAATGTCATTGGTTACGATATCGCTTTTGGGCAAAGCTAAGAGTAGAACTAATAATTGTGTCAGTTTCATAAATTGATCTTGAAGTAGATCAGTGGTGACGTCCAATTTACTAAATCCTATTAAGAGAACTATGATTTTACAAAGAACATGCTTTCGTTAGCTGTATATTCATTCTTACCTTATGCTCACCTCATATAATCTTAGTAAAAGTCTTTGACGAATTCGTGAAAAACAAAAAAGAAAAAAGTCTTAAATGTAAAACTTTTACCAAAATATTTTCTCTTTTTTAAAAAATTTCTGAAGGAAACCAATTTTTGTCCTAAAGTAATAAAAAAATTAGACCTTTCATTTTGGAAAGGCTTACTTTCCGTAAGCAGAGCTATATCGGAAAGTGTTCCAAAAAATCGTGTTCATTTAATTCAAATGCTTCATATCACAATTTAGTGTGCTGAAGATCTATTACTTATCGATTTTTCTTTTGTGAGAAATTATGAAAATTGATATTTCTTTCATATAGTTGGGGTCTCTCAAAATAGGTCAATATATATGTCAATTCAATCCATTTGTAATAGTAGACGTCTTCCGCTAAAAACTCATCAAAAAACTAAATTTTGTTGACCAACTCTAGGTTAAATACAATTATACGTAGACAGGCATCATACAGAGAAACTGAAATCGATTTAGAAAATGATTCTGAATCGATCGGAATAATAAAAGTTGAATCTGTCCTAAACCTTTCTGGATATATACATATAGGCACGTATATTTTTGCAAAAACCTAACATGGTCTACCGTGTACGATATAAAAAATATACTTTTTCTTGGAATATATACGCACCTCACTAATGTTTAGGTGAATTAGTGCAAGATAAACGCTAAACATTTCCGAACAAAAGCAATAATTTCGATATATGTATATCGCCTTCATATCGTTTGTATTTACACTAAATGTACTTTTGTTTAATAAAACCGTTCGTATGTGTTTACAAAATGGATATCAGAACACAATGTCTTTTATGAATCCTTTTTTAGTTTCTTTTTTTTTGTTCTCAATTCTCAAAGGATTCTTATGCGTGGCACGTTTTTTTAGGTTGTTGCAGTTTCCGTAGACGTTAATTTAAAGCTGTCGAACGGCGAATGGCCGCTGATAGAAGCTGAAAACGATTCAAGAAAAAAACGTAAATAAATAAATAAATAAAATAATCTATAGAAAAAAAAAAGAGCTTTTGTGTTATGTGGTCTTAAACCAGCAAAATACGACTTGCTAAAGTTGACTTTGCGTGCATCATTAGGTATGTAATCAGCCAGAAGTCACATACATTTACGAATAAAGATATGTGTCTACACTCTCCGAGTACGTGCACAATTTCCTGAATATTGCGCGTTTTTTTGCTTCTTTCCCAATAGAAATCATACCGCATCTCAAATATATCTGTTTTATGATATTTTAAATTTTTTATGACCTTTTCAACGCTTTACGAGGCGTGTTAACATAATGTTAAGATTTGCTTCGCATAACTTTCATAAAATTAAGTACATATAAGATATAAACTCGTATTCGCTTTAAGGCGAATTCAACCAACAAGAAAACTATAAGACATTTTAGTCAACTAAGTCAAGTTGATTAAGTCTTTAAACGATCTTGATATAAATTATAAAAATCCCTGATCATACTATATAATTGTTGAAATCTTTGTCTTTTAAGATTTCTTTCAGTTTTGAAAGTTTATATTACGAACGCGTTTGCAAGCTCGATCTGTGTGATCTATTGACCTTGTGGCTTTATCTTTCTATATTATCTTACTGAAAACAGAAGAAAATTTGTATAAACGAATAGACGAATGTTCCGTCAAACTTAGGTAAATGGGGATTTGGAATCTTATACGAAATCATCATTTATTTGGTGGTGGATAATAAACAGCAAAAAAAAAAAAAAAAAAAAGAAAAAAAACATTTTACCTTTTTCTCTTCATTTAAACAAGCTTTATATTCATATTACACACGTATGCTTATCGTTGCGCGAAATCAAGTTATGTTGCATTTATTCCTGTACACTGTTCAACTACGCTCTCAAGTGCTTAAATTTATGTTGGAATAAATTTTGCGTAGCACTATAATGCTTGCTTTCCTGTTTAACTTTCTTTCGGTAGACTGCACATAAATTGGAGTATTTTTTTTGCTGTTGTGTGTTCGGCCTGCAGAATATGTAAATAAATAAACATTTAATTTTTAATTAAATTGCCATTTATGTATTTATTAAAATCAGTTTTTAATTCTATTTATGCGAAAATTATTGCTTAACAAAGTCAATTAAATTCAAATACAAACCCTTCATAAATTTCTGCCATTTTGTACAAATGATGCCAGATTTGACGAGAAGTTTTTTTTTTTTAGAATTTATTTGCGCTAATTACTCAGGAAAACAGACAGACTGGATTTGGATTTAGTTAGGTAGCTTTCACCTTCTGGCCTATTTCTAAGTCCTTCGAATTGAAAAATTTCGAATAAGTAATTGAAAAATGACTCATGAGCCTCTCGCCTAAAAATCCATAAATGAAGTTAGAAAATGTCCTTAATGGACCCATAAATACGCATACTATGTCTATCTGAACAAAGAAAAATTATTAAAAATATATTATCATCAATCGCTTACGCCCTATTGAAGATAATCATCTATAAACAAGAGACACAAAAAACTATCTGGAGGGTCATCATGTGTAACTTATGTCGGTTTTAAAAATTAATACTATCCTCTTGAAATGTCGGTTTTATTAGAATCATGTAACAGTATCGCTAACTTTGTAATAGAGTACGGGAAATTTTTCCAATATAATACGAGAGTCATAAAAAATGAGAGATAAATTGACATTTGTATGTATTGTATAAACAAAACACATATGTTTTAAAAATATTAAGCCTGCAAAGTGAAATGAGAAAAGCATTTTACAAAATTTTAATTTGGAAATTTCTAATTTCTTATGTAAATTAAATTAAACTTCTTATTTTTTATACAAAAAAAAAAATATATTTTATTTCTTATATATAAATATATGATTAAACACATATTATGCATAACAAAATGCACTAATTTTAATTGCAAAGGTTTAACAATATGTTTAGATTTGTTTATGTTTCAACTTTCAAAGAGGTTGTGGTAGTAAACTTTCTTGCTTTATACTCAAGACTAATGCAAATTTGTTTTAAGCGACACCTACTTAGTTGTCGACGGATTTAGCTTAGCAAGAGAACGCAAAAAGTCATATGATGCTATGGTATCGGTTTCTATGCGTCATCGCCTGAAAACCCACATCAAAATATTACATGATGATCTCTCTGAATAATTTAAAGATCGATGTAAAAAAACAAAATCGATCTACTGACACATCGATAGCTCATGTCTAACAAAATTGCTTAAGATTGTGTGTACTTGAGATTGCTCATACACACAAAAATGATTTAGTTGCGTCTCTCTCTCTCTCATCGTATGGTATTTCTCTAATCATTTTACTTGATACAAAATGTGTGTGTTTTATGATCTAAAATGTGACTCTCAATTGAGAATATTTGTGAAAAGTTTTTGCATCTGGCAGTGTTGCATTTGTCTATAGAAAAGTGATTCTGTAAACGTGTGTCTGTACACATGTGTGTGAGGATATAATTTGTGTGTTTTTGTCGATGTTAATAAATGCATTGCCACATACGCCGCGTATGCCTGAGCACAAGCTAAGCAAATATTGACAATCATTTATGAACAGCATATGAATTTAATGAAATTAAAAGCAAATGTGCATGCATTTGTCCATGCATAACTGTGTATATACGTATGTTCATTCAGATATATGCGTATAGCTATGTATGTATCATCAATCGTGCTCATTATTGTTTAACTGGTTGAAGTTTGATTATTTAAGTACACTTGTGTGTGTTTACACGTACGAATCACGTATACGTGTATATATATATATATATATATATGTATATATATGGGTAAAAAGTCAAATATGCATTTCGGTGGTATAAACCTCACGTTATTACCACAAAATTAACGCTTTTGAAAACCACAATATATAAGAAAAACAATCACACATCATAGTCATCTCTCATTATGAGGGCAACAAATATTTAAATATATTAAGAATAGTAGTGGGAATCGCTATAAACATATATATGTAACAAATTATCGGAAAGGATGTACACATTCTTTTGATTGACGCTTTTAAGCAGAGTTCAATGGCGAATGTTTGATTTTTTTTTTTTTTTACTCTTCCATGTCGTTGAACGTGAACTCTCTTTGATGACCAATTTCGCTATCATCAATCGTAGTAGGCCAACGGGCGTTGTCAGAATCATAAACATCTCATCCTGCAAGACCGCATAAATATTTACGTTCGATTAATAGCAGAAGTGTACATAAGCTTCATATGAATGGTTTTCGAGCAATCCAGCTAGCTAGCCTTCCTTGCAAAGAAATATAATTTATGAACTGCGTAACTTAGATATACAGTTCACCGGCGTGAAAGACGGCATAGATTTTGCTATATATTCGTGAGTCTGTCTGATTTAAAGTTAGTTAACATAAATTTGCTTTAGGATGAATTGTAATGCACGTAGCACTTTTTGATGGATTCCATTTAGTGGGTCTCTTTTTTAAGGCCCACTAGGGTTTAATATTGCAACAAAGTCGAGTTGATGTAATACTTTACATGAAAGCGATTGTAGATTTTGATATTTTGCCACGAAAATAAATGAAGCATTGCACGAGATGTGAGATGTAGGTTATTTAATCTTAATTATGAAACCTTGCGCGTGATTATTATGGTTTTACTTGTTTCCAATTTAGCGTTAAGCAATCATCAGTAATTACATCTAAAAATAAAGCTAAAGCTTATCAATTGAAATAAATATATGCGAAAAATTAAAATGCGTTTCATTTTTTGTATGCGTGTGTGCGTAAATCTACTTTTTGTATTGCTTTAAACGTGTTAATTATTTTTATCTTTCCCTACACAGCAAACATGAATCAGGGGGTCATATAGAGAATAGTGTTGATTGGAATGCGAAATATTTGAGAGTGAATTTAATAAGTTTTGAATTTATGATTATAAAATTGCTTAAAACACAATCCTTCACAGTCCCATATACACGTTTTGAATTATGCAAATGTGCCATAATTGTTAATATGATTATAACGCAATTGATGTATGGGAAAATAATTTTAGTTTTTTTTTAAATTTTTTTTTTTTTTTTTTTTTTTTTTTTTTTGATTTCATACACTAACCAATGTGTATGATGATTTCATTATTTCGTTCGTAATCTATCTAAAATATGGATTAGAAATGTTATAAAATGAATAAATTCCTAGTGAAAATAGGAATTTGCGTTGATTTATTATTAGATCCGTCCCTATGTACGGTTGTTAGCTTGTTTACGGCCGTTCTCTATTGTAAATCGCCGCAGAACAGGAAAGTTGTCATGTGATAGTTTACATTGCTTTCATAAAGCAAACCTGAAAGCGAGTGAAAGATGTTTATTTGAAATGTGCGAAGTAAGTGAAATAGGTACTGACGAATTCCACATAAAATGTATACAAGTTTAACAGAGAAGAGTTATTCATTCCTATCACACAGCTCGTTCATTAGTTACACGCTTTTAAAATTTTGAATTGAAATTTGATTTCTTAGAGAAATCTTAAAAGTTATTTTCAAAATTTCATTTACAAGACTTTAGAGCCTAAGATAATATGAGAAAAATGAAGAAGAAATTTTGATTATTAACTTAAATATAAAATCAATAATAAAAGATCTTGTGAAACGTAATCGTGTTCCAATCAAGGTAATAGTTGATTTGGTCGGATAAATTGTTGTGTATTCGGTCGTTTTGTTACTCTTAATGAAAAAGAATTGTTAACTATTAACGAATTTATAATGCAAGTTTTAAGTGTTTGTCATACCTTCCTTTCGTTGGTAGGCATACGAAATTCGCACTAAATCCTTGTTTCCTAACATTTTTTTTTATGTAAGTGAACAATGATTTAAAACCAATAGGAAAGTGTTTAGTATAATACAAAGTGAAAAAGAAAAATGATAATGATTTATATTAAATATGTATTCAATAAACGCGAATATTTTTTTTTTTTTGTTACAATTATCGCGCCAGCAGTAATTAAGCTTTTGGTTCCCACAGTACTTAAAAATATTTATTTTTACTTATCATTTATTTCGTAATGAAAAAAGAAACTCTTTGAAAAAAAAAAATTGTCAGAGCATTTATTAGAGTTTGAAGGATAAATGAATGCCAACGCGAGAGTTGTATACCAAATATCTTGAATCTAAAAAAAAAAAGCATTTTCTCTAGAAATTCAACACTTTTACAGCTCTTTCTGACACTTCTTCTTGATTACTCTCTACCTTCGTTCAATTCATAACTATTGTCTGATCTTATTGATAGAGTGAAGTGGGTGGAGTGGGTAAATGAAGGAGATAAACACTTTACACGCGCGAACTGTTGCATAAGTTATAAACCTTTCACTATATTTCTAACGCTTTACACGAGTCGGCTTTATACTCCGCTTTACTTTACTTCTCTTTCTTTAGAGATTTTAATCCTTTTCTATATTGTGTGAAGAGAAAGAGTTTTCATATGTACACATAACTCTTGATTTACACGAACATATGTTTAAAGTCTCCTTGTGTACAAAGATATAGTTTAACGAAATTATCAAATAATCTTGTATTCGTATTGAATCAATGAAATTTAATGTGCGTTAAAGCCAATCTGTTTTAGTTATAATCGTTCCGAAAAGGGAAAAATAATTAGTCTCATGGAAAACTTCAAATCGCGGTCTATCTATTTTTTAATGTTCCTTCTCGCTTTCTTACACATGATAAAATGTATCCAATCATTTGAGTCTTAGTGTCTATTAAACGAGAATGACATAAGAATTAAGAAAGTGAACGAGATCATAATGTGTGATGTAATTCCAGTGCATGTGTAGTAGAGTCTATCGAGAAAGATAAATCTGCAATGAAAACCAGTTCTGAAATTCAAAGCACTTTCAATTCGATCGTTTCGTTGAAAATCAAGATTACCGCGATCGTATTATTATTGGAACAAATTGTTATAACATATATATATATATATATACATATATATGTGGTATATATATATATATATATATTTGTGGTATGTCGTTTCCGCATTATAATATTATAGCTGAAGCAGACGGAGATTCTTTGAAAACGCCGTACAGCGGGTAAGTTTTTATCCTTAATCGAATACCCTACGTTCTATTTTTAACATTTAATTAAATCATCTGTGTATCTACTGAATTACTTCAGGTATATGTAGTACAAAAATCCAAGAAATTTTTAGAATTAAGCAAAAAAATGATGAGTGTAAATCGAGAGGTATGTGTATAACGCTTTGCGTCTTACATTAAAATTTTACCGTTTAACTTTTTGCGTTTTCTTACGTGTACGTATGTGTAGATAAATGTATACTTGCTTCGAGGATAATCATAATAATTGACTTTGTTTGGTTTAAGTGGCAAATTGAAGAAACATGTATATCTTCGTTCATTTAAGTTTTACAAGTTGTGGAAAACTTTTCGAGTAAATGAATAAAAAATCCTTGAAGGCATTGACTTTTAGCCGACTGTTAATATTTGCCGTTGTTTGGCAATAGCTAGAAGCGAAGACAAAGTTACTATGAAGCTTAAATAATTTAATATTTTATATGTTCGCACAAACACCCACACACATCCTCATTCCTATTTACTCTTACAATATTTATTGATATATATGATATATATATATATATATATATATATATATACATATGCCAGCAACGCAGTGACGTTATGCACAAAGAATTTTTATTATTATTTGTACATTTAAATCTATTCAGAATTCATTTCATGTGGAAATATGTCACTAGAAATTTTAAATTCTTCTTCAAGTACATATCTTGAAGAAATATTTTAATATATTAATGGAACAATATATAGAATAAAATGAAAATGTAATAGTAACAAACCCAAAACGCCCTCAGGCCATACATAATATGGACAATGGTCGGTATCATTACTTACATATTGTATGTATATGTGTGTATATACATATTTAAAATACTTGTAATATTACTTGTGAATATCTAGGAAAACGTACATTGTTATGGATACAAAACTTTTGGTTTTCAATATTTCTTTTCGTTGCTTGTTAGTAATAGTCTCGTTAATATCAATTTCAATTTAATGCAACATCAAAAGGGGCGTTTTATTGTCACCACCTTGTTACACAATTTACACAAAGCACTTGAACGTGCATACGTATTGAAATTTTATTTATAATATATATAATGAAATTTTATACAAAAAAAAAAAAAAAAAAAAAAAAATACATTTTATTGCATAAATTTGAAAAGTGTTTCTCTCATGATTTTATTTTTAATTTTTAGTTATCTATACTCTACACATATACTCTAAACTCTCTAAGTTATATATTTGGCTTCAAGATTTTTAATGGCTTTTTCGAGACAAACATTCTTTAATGTCATTTGAAACAAAAAGGGCAACTGTGCGCACTTCAGCAAATAGTTATGATTTGTATTATCGAACTTTGCCGTCGCTTATCTAACGCTTATCATATTTTATACCGAAAACTTTTTACGTAAACAGGTAAAAGTTTCAGAAAAGAAGTTTCGTAGAAAAGCAAACAAATATATATATATATATATATATATATATAAATAGATGTTATTTTTAAGTCTTCAATGTGTCATTCACATATAGGATTTTTTATTAAGACAGTTTGTTAACAAATTTTATCTTGAAGAATATACGACGACCCCTTTTTGCCGTGTCCGCAAATCATTCTAAAACAAAACGTCACAAATCAAAGACTCTTGTATGTATTCGGAAATGTTATAATAAACTCTGTAGACATATATTTATTTAATTATACGGAGAATTGAAACCCGTGGCCAAATGTGAATTTCAATCGAAGTTTTTGGTGAAACATTCCATGGCTTTATAATAAGATTCTGATAAGTGAGAATATCAAAATAATATAAAATATAATAAAATAATATAATAAAATAAGTATCGCAACATAATCAAAAATTAGAAAAGAAAAATATTATATTTTTAGTGCGAAAAGAGCTTTTTATTTCAAGTGAAGATATCACAGAAAACCGATACCAATCGTTCATTTTGTCGTAAAGAGTTTTCAGTTTACCTTAAAAAAAGTTGCAATTCATTAACTGTTGATCAGTATTTGGACGTATGAAAATTCCGTTCCTGAACGAAAATAAAATAGAGAAGTAAAAGTTTAGTAACCCGGAAAATTTGGAAAAAGAAAAGAAAAACAAAAATATTTAATTTAATTTTTAAGTAAAGGTGTGAAGTTATATTTAAATATAACTAGCAAAGTCACAAACCAAAACTGTTAACAGAGGCCTGTTAAGTGACTAACAGAATCCAGTTAACCAAAGTCTTGGAAAGATCTATTTTAAATATAGTTAAAATAGCCATATTTTGGAACTTTTTTGAATGAATATGATAAACAAAACATCAATTTTTGGTTAATTGGGTGAAATTTGATACAAAAAAGTTTTTCTGCTATGTCATATATGACATTCAAAAAGCCGAAGTTTAATTATCCATTGTGATCAAACCAAGTGATTTCTTGATGAATACCCTTTCCAACGATGTATAGTTTATATCAAGTTGCTTTCGGAAAATTTTCTTAATGCACTTTGAAAATTGCTTTGTATAGGGTAAAATAAAAGCAATATTTGAGAGGCCACTGTTGCCAAACCAAATCCTCAGACAAAATTGAACTAGTACTACGTGAATCCTTGATGAATACCCTTTCCAACGATGTATAGTACATATCAAGTTTGAGCTTGAAATTTGAAGAAGATCCCGTATGTAACGGTTTTTCAATCTTTTTATATTATTGACAAATTTTCCCAAAAGATTTCCGTCACGATATTTTGAAGTAAGGGGTTGTGTTTCATTTTAAATAGGTGGAGGAGAGCCAGGTCATGATGAATAGTTTTATTGTAAACGAACGGCGGCAAGGTAGACGAAAACTCTTAGATTGATATTTCTGAAGTCCTTCAACCTTAAAGTTAATAGTTGCTTTCCATAATTTTATGCCGTAAGTCCAAATGGATTGAAGGATACTCTTGTATAAAATGCATTTATTTTTTATTTTAAATAAAATATTTGAATCCAAGATGTTCGACGTTATTCCTCAGCAGTTTTATGAAGGATGGCGAGCTCTGCAATTTCTCTAGTAGTTAGATCTGAGTTGCTCTCCAATATAGATCGCATTATCATTATTGACTTTGGATATACGCCAAGAGAGAGACTAAAATCTCCAGAAAACAATTTTGCAAATCATCTTTCGTATATGTTTCTACAAACAATTGATGCTTCGCTATCTTTCTGGAACTCATTCCAAATGCATTGTCTTATATTCACTTTACCCACTGACATCTTATTCAGTCTATATTTTGCAACTGATTGATCAAGAGTATTGAAAGTTGTCCTTTTATATCCCACACGAGAGGTAAGCTAAATAATATAACCTCACATAACGTATTCTACATGCAACAGGTAAAATTATCACGATGTCAAATATAACAGAACTTTGGTACCATCATATTATTCAAATTATTAGTCAATATCTAATTGTGATCAATAAAAATTGACTATGTATGGCTACGAATCCTGCAAATTCAGCATTGATTTGAAAAGATTTGTGATAACAGTTAGTCGATACAATGCTGACATTAAGCGACCCGGTGCAGATACCCTTGACATTGAGGAGAAGACTGTTACACCGAAAAGTATCAAAAAATTCGAAGAAATTATTTATTTTTTAAATCTTTTCGAAACGTAAAGTTGCAAGAGACATTGACACCCTGAAGGGTATGACCCCAAATGGCACGATGTCAGAGAGTAAAGTTTGTTTGAGTTTATCTTAGCTTCTAGCCTATTTGACATTGTAAAATTAAAATAAAAAAAATAAAAAATTTAAGAAAAGAAGAATTGGAAAAACATGCCGTCATGTGTTATATCTCAGATATTCGTCGGTTATACGTCATTTTTCTGTTTACGAGTCGTCCTCTCTCCGAAGAAGGCTCCGCGATCTGGAAGTCAAAAAAGCTGCATGTACTGCACTAAATATCACTTTTTCTCAAACTTTGGACCTTGCAATTACACAAGAAACAGTATGTTTCCAATGAAGAGCACTACAGTCTGCCATATCCAAATATCGAAACGGAACAATATGTTATAAATAACTTTCTCCATTTTCTTCTCTTCAATAGCTTGAAACATTTAAACTAAATTAAGCATTATTCTCGATAATTGTTTAATATTTAAAAATTTAAGATACAAAAAAGTAAATATTTTTTGTATTTATCGAAATTTTACATTTTTTTCTAGTCATTGTTTTTGATTTTGTACAATTAGTGTTAATGTGTGACTTTGCACAATTTTAATATTTCAAGCATTTTTTTTTTTTTTTTGGGTTTTAATCTTCATTTTAAATATTTAATTGTTTTGTTCTTGTTCACAACACATTTAAAATTTGTATTTTTTTTTTTATGTATTTTGTGTGTGATGTTAACATTCTTCACACACAAAAGCAACGGTAATCTTCTTAAAAATATTCCCGAAACTTTCATTTTATATTGCACACATCATATGTCTCTACCTTTTTCGATCATTACTTAACTTAACTTAACTCTACTGAGTCGTTTTGCTGACTACTTTTACTGACTGAATCAGAAACAAAAAAGTCAGTTAACAAAAACCCACCCTTATTTTTAACATTGACGGACTTCAGGACTCTCTCTCTCTCTCTTTCTCTCTCTCCCTCTAGGACAAACGAACTTAATGTCTCTCTCCTTACATTTATCCTTTTTGCAAACATCAGTTGAAAAATCGTATGATGTTTACAAGCGGAGAATATGTTAGCAGTGCTCTGCTACTATAAGCGAATAGGTGCTTGACTTTTAAAATAAACCCGACATGCAGACAAGATAATAGCCCTTCTACTAAAAAATAAATCTACGGATAATACAAAGTTTAATGTAAGAATACACCGAGTAGAGGCCGCTGAAAATAACGATATCATTTATGTGGTTTGTGAAGCGATGTGAAAAGTTATGCGTGAAAATTTGAACTTGTACGAGTTTATATCTGTCAAAAGCCTGGATATTTTGTAGGCGAATGTTGGTCTAAAGATCATTTACATAAAGTATATTAACGATTAAGCAAATCTCCAATAGTTAAACTAAAAAGAGCTAACTCGGTGGAGCACGATCTAACTCCAAGTACTTCTGACAAAAAAAAAAAAAAAAAAAACAAGGAATCAACTGCATTATTATACTGGAGTTAGCAGCGTTACATTTAATCCGTAACAAAGCCCTTGTTAAGAGTCAATTTGAGCCACTAATTGAAGCCAAGTTTTGGGCAGTAACGGGTGAAAACGCTGCCATCAAAGGTACGGGTGGCAGATAGATTTGTATTAGCGCCGTTTCTGTAAAGCACAAATTCCTGATTGCGCATATCATGCATGAAGTCATATTAGGCATGGATTTCATTACGAGACAAGTTTGTTGTTGCTTTTACAAGACGAGTACTACAATATGCTAATATGGCACTACCATTTGCACTTGGATACGAAGAATGGAATGTGAGTAATGAAGACTATGGTTTAAGTATAACATGGGTCATCAAGTCAGCCAAAGGCTACTCAATAGACAACATGATTGTTGGGAAAGTGATCAACAATTTAATACCGATGCGAGTAATAAACGCGACAAGTGAAAATAAAGAAATTCGTAGAGGATAAATTATAGCGCTATGTCAAAAAGCCGAATTTGTGATAGATGATGAAGCACAAGTAGAAAGATCAAGTTCAAGAGCGTGAAGCGAGACAGAAAATTTCATGAAAATATGGACTACTAAGTTAGTTAAGCGTCAAAAAAATAAAAAAAAAAACACGCTGTATAGTTCTAGCGGGACAATTGGTCCGTCTTTGCGGGTTCTAAAAAATCCAGGTGGCCGTACTAACATCACAAAGCCGATCCAATCAGACAGCAGCTTAGAAGAGTCCCATTAGCAAAAACAGAGAAGGTGCTGACTTGATCAAAGAAATGTAAGAGAATGAAGTCATGAAGCAATCAAATAGTCTCTGATATTCGCCGGAAGTTCTTGTTAAAAAAATATAGAATCGCTAGACTTTACATTGATTATAGAAAGCTGAACGAGTTTACCAAAAGAGATAGTTTTCCCCTACCGAGAATCGATGACACCTTAGACACTTTAACAGGGACCCAAAGGATCTCAACCTTGGATCCGAAATGTGCCTACTGGCAAGTAGAGAAAGCGGAGCACGACAACAAAAAGACAGCATTTTTCGCTGGTGATGGGTTATTTCGATTTACCGTGATGCCGTTCAGAATTTGCATTGCACCTGCCTCGTCTGAACGCCTAATGGACAGGATTACATTGGAAAATATATGATATATATCCACATATATATATATCCATATATGATATATGTGAATGACGTTATCATCATAGGCAAGGATTTTAGAGAACATCTAAATAACCTTAAAGAAGTTTTCACCAGCTACAAGCAGCATGAGAGTCTATACTGGATACCGATGCATATGCGCTAGAGTTAGATAGCGTCCTTTCTACATAGCAAGGAAAGGTGATAGCTTGCTACAACAAACCGCTATCCAAATCAGAGAGGAATTATTATGAAGCTGTGTGGTCGGGATCTGCTGGTAATCAAGAAGTCCATCAAATATTTCCATAAGTACCTATATGGACAAGAAGCTCACTTGAGGATGCCTCATGCTGCTCTACGACGATTGTTGAATTTCAAAGTACCAGAAACTCAAATAGCCAGACGAATCGAAAAACTGTAAAGTTACCATTTCTTGATTTTCCATAGAAATGGTTAATCTCATGGTGATGCAGATGGCTTGGTTAGACGCCTGACCAAGTCTCTGAAAACACTGTGTAAGAAACGAGAACGAAGAAAGTAGGACCGTTGTGGAGCCCAATGAAAATTTTTCAATAGAGGACTTACATGATTTGAACGTAATAACTCCTTTTAAGAATGGTGAACGACCAATCTGGTGAAGAGGTTACAAAAACAAAGTCCGATGACGAAGGCTTATGGTCAAATTCTTGTCGCAAAAAATGGATATCTATGGTGTATACGCTCTAATCAAAATGAAGGATTCAACGACGGAAAGTTAGTGCTACTGTATACCGCGTCTGCGGTATGTCATCAAACTACCGCCTAGCTGAGAAGGACCATACAAAGTTATTACTAAAATAAATGATGGAATTTATCGGATACACGAAAACAGTACGGAGATCGAGCTAGGTAGTGCATTTGGATCGATTGATCGCTTATTCAAATGACCTTGCTTTGGATGAACAAGATTAAGTGAAGGGCAGGTAGTGTTACGGAACTCATATAAAGTTGAAAAAAATCTGCATGAAAATTAACAGAATCACTCTAACCGTGAAATTCTAGCTTTTATTTTGTCTGTTGTTGTAATGTTAAAAAAAAGCGCCTTAGCTGCTGGCGATGAACGCAAAGATTGACGAGAATTCCCGAAATCTAGCGGGTAACGAGATTAACAAAACTACGTCAAGAAATCTAACAGTCAGGTGATTAGCAAGCACAGCAGAATGGGACACAAAATTTGTCATGTTCGAAATACTTACAAGTGGAAGATATTTTGCTTAAGAGAAGGTACTTGATTAGCAATATATTTAAAAAGCTAACACAGAAAGTAGTATGTTTGGAGTTGAATAATAATAATGTTTGAAGCAAACAAACATTAAAGAAAGAAGTTCCTTTCAATAATTGCAAAAAACCGTGTAAACTGAAAGTCGTATCTACGCTACTCACGATCTAACGATACGAACTTTGTCAGGCAGTTTTGCAACAATATATTACAATTGTTTCTAATAGGTCTTGTGTAACAAAATTATTCTCATTTATACAAAAGCAATTCATGCCACAGACTCTCGTTCTTAAAGCATTTCGCACGATAATGTATGTTTGTATGTGGAAATATATTTATTTACACTCTTAATATTCATATACATATCGACATACTTAAATAAAGGTTTATTGTGCTGAGAAGAGATATCAGAGCGAGATTTATTAACAAACGGAAATGCTACCGAAGTTTGTAAAAGTTTCAATATATTTTTCGTTCACGCGTACAGCCAAACAAATATAAATGCACGAACAACAAAAGACGAAACGCGAATAACCACATATTCGCGTTCAACAAGCGGTGAACGGTTTTATTACAAAAACTCAAGTGTCCTTCTCATTGTTTTTATCAATCTCAAACGATCGACTCTCTTTTTCCTTTGAATTTTTCGTTTTCGCTCTTTTTCTTTCACAAAAGTAATATGAGAGAATCTTATATAGAACGGCTTTTTGCTAAACAAAGTGAATGTCAAGGTCATTTGCATGAATATTGGCCATATCGGTCGTTGCAATTTTTTAAAGAAAACCAATAAAAATCTAAATGGACCTTAATCATGTACTTGCTAGAAACAAGATGCTTTTTCAGTTCAAATTGCTGGACTATTCATTGTATTCTCCAGGTTTGACCCTTAGCAAAAGGATGTTCGATGGAAAAAGGTTTGACTCAAACAATGAGATATAAAACGTCAAACTGGGGTACTACGTTGACAAAGTTGGCTTTTGCTGCATAAAAAAAGCTTACTCTGTCTTGCGACTTATGAGCCGATGTACTATTTTTAACAATTTCTAAGTTGATAGATAGATAGTTATAGATTATAAATTATGTCTCTTTTCAATATTCTATTCAATATTCTATTTATAAGAGAGATTTCCTTATTCAATACTGAAATAGAGTCAAGAATATTCGTGTTACGTTTCAATTTTCTATCTAAGCTGATACAACTTATATAACAACCTATAAATTGTAGAGGTCAGCCTAGAAGAAGCTTGGAAAACTGATCCAACTAAATTTTACACGACAACAAAGAAGATTGAATTGATAATAACGTGGAAAACATTGTACTCTCGTTGCTTTTACTTAGAATTTCCAGTAGCGCAGAGTAAGTAAGACTTGGTAGACCTAATCAAGTGCATTTCATACATATAAAAAATAATACATGTGAACCAGACTATAAAAGCATACAAAAGTATGATACGGCGGGGTTCACATTTCAAGTAAAATGAATAATTTTTTTTTTTTTTTTTTATATTTACTTTAGTTTTGCTGTGTGTATCCCAAAATTAGTTTTTGAAAGCAAGTGTAACTTTCATATTTCATGTTGGGATATATCTACCCCACACAAGGAAAGAAATATTTAA
>KK351062.1:579541-609265 GCA_000671755.1 Glossina brevipalpis | reverse complement strand
TTTTGTTTGAGTTCATAATCAATTAGGATTGAACACAAAGCATGAAGGATCTTTTTGAATTCTTTTTACATCGGATACATCTTGGGTTTTGATAAAACTTAGTTACCATCGGACTTCTTAAATATGTTTATGAGTATGCTCGTGTGGATAAAATTCTATTTGCACAATATAAAATTTGAGACAAATTTTTTCTTTAATATTTTAATTAATAGCAGACATTGAAGAAAAAAAAAAACTTAATGCCCTTAAAGACAAGAGCAGCTGCTTAAAGACGGCCCTGGATACTCGAATCTTATTCTAATTTATAGTATTAAAAATTTACTAAATAAAGTCAATTTTTTGTTAGACTATTCCCGTTACTTGTTTTACGGTACGGTATATATATATATATAAAGGTTTTTCAATATTTTCAAATCGTTTGTATGAGCGCGCAGAAGAGACCAAGTAAAATAGCTACAAAATGCCCAACAGGGATTAACTGCAAATCGTGTTTTTTTTTTTGTTCCTTTTCTTTTTTCCAACAATATTTACTTTAGCTCGTCTTAGTTACATACAGAGGCATATATATATCCGCATGCCAGACTACGTTCATATACATATATACATAGAGACATATACAAATTTCATATATAATTCAAAAAATGACACTTTTTACTGGAAAAGGATTCGTTCGTTAACTTTTTTTTTTGATTTTACGCTTTTAAAATCATGTCCGAAAGTATGTAAATTATTTTATATATTTATTGCTGCTTTTAACGTTTAAAGCTTTAGGGTTAATAGTAAGATTGATTAGTCGTTGTGTTGAGTTTGTTTGTTTTTTTTTTTTTTTTTTTTTTTTTTTAATTCCTTTCAATTATATTCTACATGATTATATACATGATTCTGACAGATATGGTCATCATCTCTAGCACAGCTAACAGTCTTCTATGCTCTTAGGTCATTTTGTTTTGAAAATCATTTTGTGTTAGTGTAGTGATTTTATTTACTTTATGTGATACCGTTTAATAATGATTTTATAATTGTTTTAGATAAAGCAATTTCACTAAGTAATAGAAATTGATGATGATATACGAGCAGTAAATAAATAAATAAAAAAAAAAAAAAACACAAATAGAATAACTAACCGTTTTCTAAGGTAACTTGGATATCAATCGCTTAAGGCAAGCAAACATAAAATGTTCGCCGACGATTTTCTAATAGAAATTTACACAAGCAGTTTACAGTTACAGTTTCTAATTAAATTCTAATCAAAACAACAAAAATTGTCTTGTAGAAAATCTTTCAAAATCAAACTTAAACGTAGATAGAACTAAAAAGCATGATATCGCTTGCAAACGCCTTAGTTACAAAAAAAAAAAAAAAAAAAAAAAACCTTGAAAACCTCTTCAATATTCAAGAAAAATTTGTTGAAACTATTTCTCGCGTCCCTCTCTAGAAAATCAAATATAAGAAGGAATCCAACGCGATTACATCTAAAAAAAAAAAAAAAAAATAATTAAAGTTTTTATTGTATTCACATTTAAAATCTCGGATATTAGAGTTTTATTGAACACATAGATAGACGTGAAGATCAAATTTAAGAATTTACGAGAATCATGTAAACTTTACTGTGTACTTACGAACCTTACGAACTTATCTTAGTAGTCAGTAAATGGCTGAAAATGAACATCCAGAATAATGAAGTAAATTTCATTACACCACATTACTTAGTGAATGAATTACAGTTACAAAGTGAGAAACTTAAGTGATATAACCACAAATATTATCATCAATAAATTAAGCATGAAATTTTTGTGGTCGGCCTGCCATTCCCTGAATATAATATGAGGATAAATTTTTGATATGATAACATCAAAACCATACGTTTTCACATACTCTAACTATCTATCTATTTATACGCGTTTGTGATTGTATACTTTGTCTTAATCTTATATGTAAAGTAAATATTGGTTTATTACTATTACTTGCATTGTGTTGCTTTACGCTTTTCAACAACCGATTGAAAGCAAAATTAGAGTTAGAGAGTTAGTGTAAACAGACTATAAATGCTTAATTCAATCATTTTTGTTTGAACACGAACTACTACTGCCGGTTCTACAGATATACAATTTATTTTTTATTTTTATTTTTGTTTTTTTTTTTGTTTTGTACTCTGTTAACGTATATATATATATATACGTCTTCGTACACATTGATGTAGTAAGTTGATAGCAGAGAAACCAAAACTGGTTAGCAAATTTTATAAACGGACCAAATATATTTATAAAACTTGTTTTTTGAAAAATAAGTTCTAGAATTCTGTACTAATTTAATAATATCTCTTTGCCCATTCGTTTAAGCCGAAGTAAATTATGTTCCTGCGAAGACGATCAGTTTTTCTTGATTGGGTACGTAAATGTGCCGGAACTTTTGACTCTCTGCCTGGTCCTCGCTATTAATCTCTAAGAAAGATTGATGCCTGCGACAGGTATCGTAAGGATTATATGAGGAAGTATCAGCGAAAGTGTCTTTTTTATAAAGAGATTTCACATCTTTCTCTGGTTCGTTACTGTGGATTCCATTGGCTAGGGAAATTATATATCTGGCCTAGCAGAACATAAATGGGCCCAATCTTCTACCTTTACGAGGTCCCAGCTATAAACGTCATGGACACACAAGGCGGCTAAATGAAAATTAAGTTTTTTTCTGATTGTAGGACAAAGCTCGGGAGTTGCATCTATTTTAGATGACTTCTCTTCTCGATAGTTCTCTGCTCTATTTAGATTATAATACTACTGTGATATGGCCATTATTATCTATAACTGATTGAGGTAGTAGTTGAACTGGGAGCACAAGAAACGTTTGCTAAATGTGTCGATATCTTTCCAAGTACATAATAAACCGAAAAATTAGGTGAACTGATCTTCACTTTGGAGTAAGTGCAGATATACTAAAGTCAATAAATAAGTTCTCAGGGAATGAGAGAGCTCATTGTACTATGTTGGCAACGTTAACAAACTTTGAGAATACCTTGTTGCCTGATCGCTTGGTGTTGGCCCTTCGGGGCAGTATCGAGGCTGGTTGTTGGAAAATAAGCTGGATTTACTCTCCGACCAGAGGGAAAGAATGGTCTGTACCCAGGGTGTTTGATCTGGTACCTTGGGAGTTGTGGAGTTCTTCTTGTGGGGATTGTTATAAAGCCCGGGGGACGGGACTAACGTCTCTGGAATAAGTCTAGCACTTAAATGTGCCATGAGTGTAAAGTCTTCAAGGCAGGTAAACATGTAAAACGAATTGAGGAATCTGTGGATGCCATTCTAACAATTGTTTCTATCCAATAGTTTTTAATGATTTGCTCAAATAGTAATTGGGCTGAGAGCATTGTGCACAAAAGCTAAACTGCGACGATTTTCTAGGTACAAAGTATCCATAAAATAAGTTAATAAAATTGAGTTTTCAGTATGCACGGAAGATCTGCAGGTTAAAATAAATCCAGTAGGTCACGTTGCCAACATGGAAAATCTTCTTCAAAGCGTTGTAGACAGCTTGGAGAATGCCTCGATACTTGACTATTTGGTACTTGATCTCTTCGGGAATTATGTGAACACAATTAGATCTTTACCTATTGAAACGAATTTGAATTGAATACATCATAACCGAAAAGGATACCTAACGAAAGTCTCTATCAAGCTTTTGAATCGAAATGTCTTTAATCGTATCTTTACATTGGAAACGAAGCCTCACTCGGTGTTCTTATCTGTTTTTCAGGTACGTCTGCTTACCTAAAGGAAAATTTGGTTTAAAGGTATGTGGGAGATAATTTTTACAATGAATTATCTGTGAAAAAGAGCAAAAAAAAAATTAACACGTAGCGGTAATGACTATCAGTTTGCAAAAAGGATACTTTACGTTACTTTACGAATTTTACGGAAAATTTTGGACCGATTTTTCCGGTTATACTGCAACGCATTTTCAGATATTTATGTTCTAAGCTTGACATATATATTTTAAAATGTGATATACAGAGACTTCATCAGAGTATTTAAAAAAACAAGGTCTTTCGGCGCAGTTAAAAGGTTAATTGCATAAATATAACAAACAAGCAACGAAATTAATGTGATTGTAACTCCATAACTACAATTATAAATATATTTCAAATTGTTCTATAATAAGTATAACAATGGCACTGTGTGAGGGTCTTCTCAAAATACTTTAAGGAACACTGTGATAATCCCTATACTACCCTTTTCTTCTTCTTTCTGTTTTTTTTTTTTTTTTTTTTTTTTTTTGAAAAGTTCTCCTTTTATACATACGAATATCGTGTGGTAAGGGTCATGTGAATTTTAACTTTGATTGCTTTTACACTCAATCAGATAAGAACAATAAATAGAGCAGTCAACAGCATAACAATAGCAGAAAAACAACATCGAAATAATAAAGAATGATTGTAACGATTTTCTAGATATTCTTGTGGATTCATTACATTCGCAAAACCTATTAATACATTAAACGAATATATAAAATACGTAAACAAGAACGTATTGTATGAGTAGCAAATACAACATGTGTTACTGGTGCCTTGCTATCACCAGTTATAAAGAAGAAGAAGAAGAAGAAGAGGAAGAAAAAAAAAATCATACGTGTTAGCGGAAGGATATAAAGGGTAGCAAATGTTTCATAGTATTGCGGTTAAACAAACTAAACTAGAATAAAGATTTATGGATGTTTCCTTTAGCTTCCCACATATATGTATGTACAATTATGTGTATACGTAGTTGTTGCTAAATGTTCATAAAGAAGTAAAAATTTAATTTAGATTTATCATATATCCTCATTGCGTTAAAACAATGGTTACGGGGTCTTTGGACTTTGTCGGTAGAGAAGTGTGTGGGACATGTATATATATATATAGATACCTTATATATATATATTTACATTTATATAAAATTATAAGGCTTTTAAATAGAAACTAGTTTAGAGGCCGTAATTTAAATACAAGTCATTTGGGTTCAGCGCTGCGGTACGGTAAGCAAGTACTCTCGGCAACATCTTAATTAAACTTTCATAACAAATTAGTTACAGATTAGTGGTTCGGTATGCATGTAAACATGTATATAAAGGAATCGCGTGCGTATGTTCTTAGCTTTGCATACCACTACTTTTTCTTCTCCTATAGACGCTTTCCTTAAGTATCCCATTTGGTAAATTTGTAAACGTATAAAAAGTGTCTTTATGTATAACGTAGCATTTAAAAGTGTGAGAGGTTATGTAAGGATTCTAGCAGTAGTAAAGTAGTCTAAAAAGTCTCTGCAGATTCTTTACTTGTCGGTTAACATGTACTAAGTTAAAGACCAGGTTATACGATTCTTCAGAGTTTAGATTAATGTAATTTGATAGTTGGTCTGTGATGTAGAAGCATGTCCGAAAATTAAAACATTATAATTACATCTAAAATATATATATATATATATATATACATATATATGTAATCTGAAGATAAATAAGTGCAAGGCCGCATAAGAGCGTTTAAAAACATGTGTCGTTTGTGGGTGATTTATGCTATTAAAACCGATAGCCAAAGTATTTATCTGGAAGTATCAATGTTAAAGATACTATCTCGCAGTATGCTCTTGGTATTCCAGTAAGGGTCAAGCGAAAATAGAGTCAAATATCTAAAGATATTTGTTAAAACTTAATAGAATTTTACTCGAAAAAGGTTTACCGGGTCGAATTAACTTAAACCTAAACAAATTGAGAAATACTCAAAAAATTTAATATCTCTTGGACAACCTCTCATTTGGTCAATTTGTATTATTTACCAGGTAATTGATCCGTTGACTCGGCAATTTGTCAAATGCGATATTTGAAGAAAACCTTATAGGTGTTCCAAAGAATCCAGTATTTGTAAACCATTTACAGACACAAAAGCTCAATATATATTAGGCGCCCTTTCATACACACACACACACACACACATATATATATATATATATATATATATATATACAATATGTGTGTATATCCGCATGTTTCCTTATCTCTTAGCCATAAGAAGTAACCCTTTCGGTTGCGCATTCAAGCACAAAGCATTAAATCTCATTTGTTTTTGCAGCTGCAACAATGGCAAAGCATCCATTCCCTGTGAAACGAGTACATCACATACGTCGTCCTTACGCTTATTGTTGTCTGTCTTCATAAATGTGTTCATGTGCATATTTTGAATTAGGACGGAAAATGTTACCTATTATCTCACGACATAGTGGCATTCTTCGACAACAACAAAATTTGCTTTCTTTCTTTCCATTTATTCCGGAAGTTTCAAGTTATTGTTGCTCATATGACTAAATGCTTTATAAAAAAAAGTTTTCTCTCGTATTCATTCCTTATCGGAACAATCCAACTAGTTGAGTGTGTTTAGATAGAAAGTATAAAATTTTAAGCTTCTTAGTCGAAAGTCTGCAAAAAGGATGAAAAATTTTCACAACGTCCAACAAAATGTCGTTTCTTGGGGAAAGTTTTCACGAAATGTAAATTTGCTCAAATTGTGTTGTCTATAACGAACTTGATTTAGTGTTTTAGACGTTTTGGTTTAAATAGGAAACCTTACAAATATGTAGATGCATAGAAAATTTGAGCTGCCCCCCATTTTTATATACCAACCACCGAAGATGAAAGGTATATTTCATTTTGTCATTTCGTTTGTAACTACCAAAAGGAAACTTAGATGACCCCACAAAATATATATATATATATTCTTGATTATCATCAAATTTAGAATCGATTTAAGCATATCCGTCTGTCCGTCTGTCCATCTGTCCGTCTGTCCGTCTGTCCATCTGTCCGCCTGTCCATCTGTCCGCCTGTCCATCTGTCCGTCTGTCCAACTGTCCGTCTGTCCAACTGTACGGCTGTCCATTTGTCCTTCTGCGTCTGTCGGTCTGTCCATCTGTCCGTCTGTCCGTCTGTCCATCTGTGTAATGCTTGCGGTAAACATTCTCTTGGCCGCAAAATTGAAGATATCGGCTTCAAATTTGGCAGGAAAATTTGTAATTTTTTGCACGCAAGTTGGTATTAAAAATAGGTTAAATCGCTCAAAGGGCACGCCCACAGAACTGCTTTTGGAACCAAAAAAGAAATTGTATTTTGAACTCATTATTTACAAACCATAGTAGATAAATTTACAAAAATTTTCAAAAAAATTACGCCAGCTATCCTGTAGTTTCTATGCAAAAACGGAAAGGATCCACCAAGCTCGCTCGGAATATAGTATGATATTGAAATTTAATTTTATTGTGAAAATATTTGTAAGATTAAGAGAGATGGGTCTGGAACCACATAAATTGTATATATTCTTGATCAGTACGAAATTCGGAATCCATCTAGACGTCTCCGTCTGTCCGTCTATCCATCTATCTGCCTGCTTATCTGTGTGATGTCTGTGGAAACATTCTCTTATATGCAAAAAATGAAGATATTACCTTCAAATTTGGCAGAAACATTGGAAGTTCTTTCATATACGTTGCTATTGAAAATGGCCCAAATAGATAAAAGGCCACGCCTATAGTATAGAATGGAATCACGTCTATTTTCTGTCTGCACGGTATTTCATGGCTGCCTATATTCCATGGTATTTCATAAAAATAGAAAAAAATCTGCCACGCCCACCTGTTAAAATTGAATTTTTCCCCCATTTTTTTCAGATATCGGTGGAGGGTATATAAGATCCGTCATAGCCGAATATAATTTTCTTTCTTATTCATGTTTCCATAAGACTTTTCAAATTTTATTGGCCAAAGGATGAAAAATTTCTGGCAAACCACAAGCCAAGAAACCTCACACTTCATGAAAACGTATTATAAAACATTGCAAATGGGATTATCATCTTATCATGTTGCGTATACATACACGCACACGTGTGCATGCAAGTATTTAACCAATATAAAGAAAAGTACGCATATAAGTATGCACACCTCTTGGCCGTTGCTTATTGTTTACTTTCCAATGAATACGTTGAAACAACAAATGACAATCAGCAGCAACAGTAACTTAACTGTCGATAAAGGAGAAATAATAGCAGCTGTCGCCTAAACTTTTGCATATTTTGTAAATGTTTTAAGAACTTTTGGATGCAATTTTTTATTCTATGTCAGTTTCTTTTTTTTTTGTTTTTTTTTTTCATTCATCGTATCCTTCATCTTTTTCGGTTGTGGTCTCTTAAGTCGAAAAACTTTTAAGTTTGTAGAATCTGTGTGTGTGTGTGTGTGTGTGTACGTTGTCCCGTCTCAAAGTTTTTTAGTTTAGTTACTCATAGTGTGCGGGTATATGTTTAATTAAGAGCAGATTAGTTGGACACACAGTCGCACACATTGATGAAAACTTTCTATTTACATAGGAAAAGACATTGTGCATGATTAACATTTGTGGTCTTTGGCAATAATATGAAGTAAAGAATCTTTCTTGCTGTTTAGTTCTGGTAAAAAGTTAACAGCAGTTGCCTATAAATAAAGGATTTAACACAAAATAGTATGGGCCAAATGGTTTAAAATTCAATACAATTTCAAAATACACAAGTATTTCAAATATTCGTATAAAAGAAAACTTCCGTGTGTGTGTAAATTTGAAAACCTTAGTTTTTTTTTTTTTTTTTTTTTTGCAAAGAAACTTATGTTGATTTTTCTGGTGAAATATTTGTAGATTTTTTAAAGACACTACTACTAATGCATATACAATAACTTAATAGGCCGCATTATTCGAGTATTTGGTCACTTTCTTATGGACCGTTCGAGGCGGACGGCATAAATTAAAAGAGTTATTGATAATTTGCTATAAAACAGGGCCCTGGTTCACTATGAAAGCATAATTATCCGTGTAGGGACGAGGTGTTTAAAGCGTTCATCATTTGTTCATGAAAATGGGGCTCCAGCCGCATTAACGGACCGATAATATTTCTATTTTTAAATCAATTCCATTCAATCATCAGAACACCACAATTAAAGTCGAAGGTTATAAAAAATATTCAAAGATATTTGCTACGACAAGAATTTGTAAATATTTTAGAAAAAGATTGAAAAGTGAGTTTTTTTTTTTTAGAAACGATACACTTTTTCTCTACAATCAATATGAGAGTACAGTAAGAAGGACCCAATCCAAAGGTAAGTTCTAGCAAACTAATTAATTGTGTCGTTTTAATTCTCTTAGCAGATAAACTTGGACAATTTGATGTCCACAACTCAATCATATTCATTAACGAATTCTTATCTAACGCATTCTTATCAGTCAGAAGGTCAGAGTAAGTATTTGCAACTATTTTTCAAGTCTGCAAATTTAGACCATGATGTTCTTCAACATTCCATGCTCGCAGTACTTTGAGTAGACTCATTTAATTCATAAAATGAAAATCAAAGTTATAATGAATATCGAAACGAAACCCAAAGTGATTAAATTCTGCCCCCAAAAATTAATTTCATTTCATTCGTTTATTAAAAATATAAATTAGTTTAGAAAAGAACTTAGATTAATAGCTTCGGTAACCATGCTCGCAAATCGGTTAATCGAGTGTCTTGAAAGATCATCGATTCAATATTATTAATTGACGGTAAAAGTAAAACTTTTTGTTAACGAATAGGTAGCGTCTTGGCGTAAGTATTGGACATCGTTGCAAATTCCAAGATATCGGCGGTATTGCGTTTTCACTTTTCGCATATTTGTCCTTGAGGTCTCAACAAGTAGAGGTCCATTTTTAACAATTCTCACAACTGAAAAAAATGTTGGAGAGAATTCCGATTTGGAGATGCTATAGATATCTGTTATTCGGAGCCAGTACATACGTTTTGAGAGTAATCGCCATATCTTTAAGTCCGCGGCGAACCTCGGACAATGCACGAGTAAATAGTAAAGTTGTGTAGTTTGAATTTGTGGGACATGCCTACTGACTCTTTGAAGATTCACTTTAGTCTTCGTCTACTCATTAACTAAACGTTGGACACTAAGTTAAGTTTTAATCGTTGATTTGAAAAATCGGAAGCTATTCCAAACTCTGATAACTTCATCTTTTTATAACACTTAGGCTTTAATTGCCACCGATTCTTGTTTACAATGAACTGAACTGTTCATATATCCCTTTGCAAAGAGTTAAGCTTACAAAACGCGTTTCTTTTGCGAATTTTATTCGAATCGACGGAAGCCTTTGTTTCGAAAAATATTGAAACATAACAACTTCAGATCAATTTTCACAAAACATCTTTTTTTGAACAGGCCCTGCGATAGGTGATGCAACTAGTGCAAATTTTACTTAAAAAAAAAAAAAAAAAAAAAAAAAAAAAAAAAAAAAAAAAAAAAAAAAAAAAAAAAAAAGCTAAGCTAGTCTACATGCCTATAGACAGAAAGCTAATATAGAAGTTTGCGCAAATTTTGATTTTTGTGCGATAACCGAGTATTTCATTGGAAAGGTTCCGTTTTTTTGTTCAAACAAAATGATATTAATAAATAATGTTTGAATTGATTTATCGAAAATTCTTTACGTGTTTCTGTAGAAAATGTTATTTTAAAAATGTTATGAGAAATGACCACGAAAATAATGAAAATTGCAGAGGTTGCAAAGCAGGCACAATTGAAAATTCATTCATTCAGCTATAGGGTGTTTACAGAGAGAGTGAGATATCTTATAGATTTTTTTTTTTTATTATACAAACAGACAGTATTTGCACGTTTTGTACTTCACATATTACAAAATGACCGAAAAAAAAGCTCGGTAATTAATATTTCTATAGTTGAATTTGTTGTAAACTTCTAGTATTTTTTAATACATTTTCAAATAAACTTAATATATTGTAAGCAACTAATATGGTTCATTCAAGTCAACCGGATATTGAGATCAATGAAAGTATACATTGTTGTAGCTCGAATGGGAAGTTTAGTCGTAGCCAGAATACTTACCAGATATAGCGCCTTCTGAGACTACCATTTGCTTAAATCGATGAAGCATAGCTTGGCCGACAAGCGGTTCTACAAAGTTCAAGAAGTGGGAAAATGGTTCGATTCATGGTTAGCACCCAAAATCCATGAGTTCTTCCGGCACGGTATTGTCACATTGTGAGAAAGATGGGGAAAAAAGATGTATAAAATCATGGAAAATATTTTGATTAATATTTGATTGTACCACAATTTTTCTCAATAATTAATTTTTTCAAGGGAAAAAATAGGCAAAACTTTTGCAAACACCTAATAAATTTGTAATTAAAATATTGCTAATAAATCTATACCGCATGTACCTCTTGCTATCCTTAACAAATCAAAATTGTCAAATTTACCTTTAGCTGACACCTCTATACAAATTAATATTCAAATTGACCTTTTATTGTTTAACCTAAAATATTTTAGAAGCAATCGGAAAAGTCTCCAGCAATCAGTCCTCTCTAAACTTCTGTCTTTGAATGGATTATTATAGGAGAAATCGACAACTGCAATTCTCTATGTCCAATCAATGGCCGCATACTTTGACACCATTGATATCAATAATTTTACTAGTAATGGAACGAGTTATTTTATTACGAGAATCAATCGAAGTCTTCTGTAGACTTCAATTATGGTATCTCAAATAAGATTGGTCTTGTTGGAAGGTAGCGAAAGGAGAAAAATGGAAAAGATGCCTTAAAAAAAATTCAGAGAGTGCACAATACCATGACAGTCGCAGAATTCGATTATGCTAGCTAGTCAGTGTTGTTAATAACTAAAATATTATATTATTGATTATATTTTATAATTAAAATATTAATGAAATCCACTTTTTGAAGTAAAATATTGAATTTTGGTTATTAACATTAGTCATTACAAAGTTTCGTCTGGTACAACAATACATATACAAACAATTCACAAGTTCCAACTAACGGTTACGATATCTAAAGTACAAATAACCATCATGCAGGCTAAGTTAACCAATAACATGAATTATAAAGCTGAATAACCATATCGACTCCTTTTGAGTTGGTCAAGTGGGTGTGGTATATTATAGTTTGTTCCAACACAATGAAATCATTATTAGGGAACGCTAGCGATAATTACTTAACTGGCGCAAGATGTTAAATGATATCGTGAATTGTCGACACAACAAAATTCGACTTCACGTAATAAATACTTCCACTAAGCACTAAGCTGGATTATGCTACCATCCTTAATCTTATTAGTGAACATTAATCCTTTTGATTTTTATAATGAAAGTATGTCTTGCACAGTCTCCAAACCTGCAGCAGTTCGTCCCTTACGTTGTTCATATTTTATCTAAAATTGAGAGAAATTAATAGCCAGGGTTAGAGACAATACTTTGAATAAAATACCAATGTACCAATGTCTCTGAATAAAGATTCAAAGCCCCCCCCCCCCCCCCCCAAAAAAAAAACCATTAAAAATTATTTGTACTCCCAATATATATATATACGCTTTATAGAGCTTTTTGGTGCATATTTGGTATTGTATGTAAAGTATAAAATCACAAGCAGAATGTATGACTTATGACGTAATAAAAATGGAATTTTATGACTTTAGATACTTAAAACGTGGATTTAGAATTTAAGCGTTAATCCATTAATAATTATATAAAATTTATGAAATAAATGACTTGAAACATATCTTAATTAAAAACCACTTCAAAACCGTTGATTGTTTTCTGTAACTGTGTAACTGATATGAAAGTTGTATCACAGAAAACAAACAAACGAAATATAAAATGTTTTAGTTTCCTCAAATGATAAAACGTCTGACATTGTGCTACTACACCTACTACTACTACTACTACTACTACTATTACAACTACCCCCCCCCCCCCGATATGCGAAATGAACATCTTACTGTGTAACAGTGAACGGATATATTCCTTTTGCATTTAACAAGCGTAGCAAATGATATCGCATTATAAAGCCAACTGCAAATAATAGTATATAGGAATAGTGTGTGGCGCGTTTATGAATGTGTGCTCGTTGCACAGATACACAACCAACCATATATATGTATATATATATATATAAATGCTAGACTGTCGGAAAAGGTTTGGCATTAGACGAAAAGGCTGTTTTTCGTTCTCGCATATAATTACGGTAATCGGATAATTACTATAGACCACACAAAAATATGTTACTGGAGGAGACATTCATTCATTCATTGTTTTTTCAAGCAAAGCATTTGGGTACACATAGGGAGATACACAAACACTATTCTACATCTACGAGAGTAACAATTTCTAGTATCGTATCGAACAAAATAATTATTGGAAACTGTGGTAAGTAAACGCTTGATATGAAAGAAGAAAAATTCACTGATAATCAGAAATACTTGAAGCAATTGTTGGAAATTCAGATTTTCAATTAAAAGAAAGTATTGCTTCGTTTTTATTGATATAATAATTTGAAGGAACTAGGACAGAGGCTGGCCATGTGATTTTGTATCGTAACTAGGTATGAAGAGTTGATATAGAATTATAAATGAAAGTACACTAGTACGTCTTTGGCCCAAAAAAAACGAACCATCTTGTGAAATAAAAGAGGGCGTATTCAATTAGATATTTCTAATCACTTGTGTCGCCGATGAATAACTGTACTTTTTTCAATGATTCAATAATCGTCTTGAATCGATAGAGGATGTTTTTGAACGATAACTATTAGGCGGTATTTGCTTTCTTGCATAATTGTTTTCTACACTTTTAAGGTTCGTTCTTCTTCTGACTTATTTTTTATTTAATGATTGCTTCCTAAAGTGTTTATATTCTTTAAGACTGAAGGACTGTTTTTTTTTTTTTTTTTTGATTATAATTATATAATAAAGTTTAAGCAAAAAATAATACACGAACCGGTGATTTATCGTCAACGATTTGTCGACTGAGATAAAGTGATTTTGATAATAAGAAAAGTACGAATTTTAAACTAAGAAATATGGGAGAAGAAGTTTGGTTTTCATGTTTCATTTCTTCTCATATCCATAAAAATCTTCTGGCAATCAAATAGGTTACATTCAGTGAAGAGAATATAATAAAGGAATCGATGAATATATTTTTAAGGTAAATTCCAATATAACACTTTAAGAGGAAATCTATGAAATAATGAAAAATCATTGAATTGGAAAGAATAGTTTGCCACGTTACTGCAGAAGTGCAGAAGTGCAAAAGTGCAGAAGTGATAAATAAAACAAATTTAAATTTTATTAATTTATATTTTCGTTTATAAATGCGTCAATATGTTTCGTCTAACCTAATGCATAAAATGAATATTTGAATTAGCTGCTCATTACACTTTTTGAAGGTTTTTGAGAGCTCGGAGAGCACGAAATGAATACTTAAACAGATGAAAGGTAAAAGTTTTAAGTTCAGATAAACTTATACGTTAATCAAAACAAATAAACACACACACACACACCTATTTATACACACATATATATATATATATATACATAAACGTATTACACATGACATTTGGCAGACAAACATTTGATTTAATTATGAGTGACATATGTAACAAAAAATTAGTATCGGATAGACCCTTACATACAAGGAAGTCGATGAGGCTTTCAAGGTGTTAGACTGATGATAATGTAAATATTAAATATACTGAAAAGAATCTGTTTGTTTGTATACATGTCAAACTGACATTTAAGTTAAGTGCCAACTTAATTTCTTAATTGTCAACCTAAGTACAATATGTATGCGTCTCTTCTCTACGCCAAGAAAGAAAAGTAAAATAAGAAGTAAAAGTTTCCGAGAGTTACGAAAAACTTTATGAAAAACTATCAACTTTCTTTTCAAAGAAAACTGAAAGCAATGAAATTGTAGATGAATTTCGAAAGGTAAATTAAAGATAAATAGTAAATCAACGTTGCGGTAAAAGTATATATGGGGGTAAAAACTTAAAATTCTCTTTAAATTGAAAACTAAACAATATCAAAGTATAGTAAATTTTTGTTATACTAAGTCTCTTCATGAATAATTTAAAAAAAAAAGGACGAAGAATGCAAAAGTAAAATCCTTAAAATTTTGCTTTTTTTTTTTTTATTTCATTTTATAAAACACTCATGAGCGGCTCTAATTAAAAGATTAAATAACATATCTTCCGCTCAGTTGATTTGCTGTTCTTGATGTACACATATATATATTGTATTTTTTTAAACGAAATTCCCTCTTTCTTTCATCATTCCAAAAACATTTAATGCCTCTTTACATATAGTTGCCGTCTAACGTCGTCAATTTGATGCTGCATACGTTGCTTTCATTTAACCTTTATGTTACGCGGCGTAAACAATACGTAGACTTTAGAAAGCAAAATCTTTATATTTTTTTTTTTTTTTTGACTTTTTGAATTAGCTACTTCTATAACTGGGAGCTCTAGACTTATTTAAAATCTTAATGTTGATCATATTAAAGCGATAAGCATCTATGAGGGATAAGATTAGAATCTGTAAACCCTATCCGCCCAGTTGGGTTGCTCTCGCATTGGAGTCTATGAATCGCAGCAAATAATTTCGAATTTCTTTGGGAACGCTGGCATTTGAAGTTTGTCGGATCACATTATCATATCAGGATATTAATACCGGTAATAAGGAAACGTTTTGCAATACTGAGCGACATCAATTTTTTTTTTTTTTTTGAAATGCTGCTCAGTTCCGCGTTTTTATGAAAAAAAAAAACTGTTCGGATACTTTTGTTTGGAAATTTCGAGACTTCAATAGCTTTTCGTAGCGATAAAAGATATTCGTGGAAGACTATTGGATAAGTACAACGCAGGATAGTAAAATCTTCATTATATAGGCAACCATCTAAACCACTCATCATCAAACAATCTTTAGGGAGAGTTGATATAGCGATTGGCATATTATTTAGTTAAAAAAATTTTTTTCAAATTATTTTGTATCTGCGACCATTTAGTTAAAAAGTATAATAAATCGGAACAAATTTCTAAAACCATTGAATAATGTTCTGGAAGATGACGACCTAGAATGGGATATACGTACAGCTAAGTTGTGTTCACTAAGCGATAATTAGATTCGAAATAACTAAGTAACTTTTTTAAAAAAAAGTAGTGAAATGTTGCAACAGGGAAAGTCCCTGAATTTTCAGAACAAATAGCGATGATATCAAAATATTTGAATCACAGAGAACAGAAAGATTGCAGTATTATTAGAAAAATTTCAAAAGTTTATCGAAGAAGGCGTTCGTGTGTGCGTAGGAATTTTAAAATTTAACTTCGAAAGGGGCTCAATATTTCTTAAACAATCTCTTATAAGTTTTTAGTCTTACCGTTTAAAACGAAGATAACATTTTTTAACAATTCTTGACAAAGTCGGTAAATGCATGATGATGGCGATGTTGATCGAAGTAAGAGATGTCTGCATTTACATATATATGTATATATATATATATATATGTTTACATGCATATATGTGGACTTGTGTATATATATATATAAGTATATATGTTGATGTTCGTATTTATGTTGTTTGGTTTCCCTATTTTTTAATTGCTCGCTCAAGAACTCTTTCGCTTCTTGTGTTGTTTATGTTAATTTTCGTCTTTAGTTCGTGCGAAGCTTGACAATTTGTAACAAATAATTATCATAAACTCATTAACATGAACGAACATTTGCTCTGCCCTCTATCGTTACAAAGAGTACAAAGTATATTACAACGTACCACCAGCAACGACGACTGAATCACAGTAGCAAGCAGCAGCAACAATACACACAGAAGGTAGTTATATGATCATAAAAACTTTTCTAAAATTTTATTTTATGCATGTTAATCCACAACGTTATGGCAGTAGATTTATAACAATCTTCCTCCATTGCTCGTTTTCTTTTACTTTCAACTGACATTCCACCGGCTCTCCTGCTTAAAAAATCAGTTAATTTATGCCAAGTGGTATTTTTACGTCATTTTAATTGTAGGATTTTATGTGCATAAATGTTACTCGTTCTCGTTCTCGTTCTCGTTACCGTTACAGTTGTTCCTTATTTGGAGCCTGCCCCCAGCCAAGCCAACCATTATACCTTTCTGTGTTGTTCTGTAATTAGAAAATAAAAAATTATTTTAACATTTTTCTTTCTTAAGAGTTAAAGTAATTAAAAGGGAGAGAAAGAGAGTAAATATATTAGTGCATGCAATTAACGTGGGCGGGGGGTAAAACATGCTTTTTGAACACATTTTGAATTTTTTATATAAAATCTTTATAAATATGCAGATTTATTATATTTTTTTTTTTTTTTTGTAAAACTTTTCAAGATTTATATTTGGATCTCTCTTGGAAAAAGTTGTAAATGACAGCCCATGTGCATTTACGTGTATCTGAAGTAGCTTGCAAATAGTGACAAACACGTTTGTTGCATTAAATTACACATCCTCTCAGTTTTGAAAGGGTTGTAATGCTTATAGCTTATCATTTCACAATTATGTTAGCAAAACATTTGTTTTTTTTTCATTTTCAAAAAGTATAGATTGCATTTCTTTTTTTCAAAATTAGTTTAACTTTAATGAAAAAATTCTTCTTCAATAGCTTTCCGGTTTTCATTTAAGGAATTAAAACTGTCGAATAAATAATAAATGGGTTCGAAAAGATTGTGAAAATTTTTTGTAAAATCAAACGGTAGGCGTTATCAATATTCATATCAGCGTAGCTTAGTAGATATTAAGTAACAAAAGGAAGAGATGGAAACAAAACAAGTAAGAAAGCTACATTCGACTGCGATAGAATCCTTTATAACCACCATTCTTATCCAAAAGCAATAATAAATGAAAAGAAGAATAAAAACTAAATTTTGATACTCTGTAATATTGAATGATAAGTTTTTGTCAAATGTGAAGACAATATCTTAAGTTTTGCTCCTAACAACACGATAAATTGATTCAGAATTTAATACTTATCACAGATATATATAATACGTGGAGTCTATTACATGGTGGATATAAAAGAGACTTGACAAACATAAGTACGTTCGCCTAATCTCAGTTATTCGTCCGTTCCACGTCCAGTATCCGTTAATAGTCGTTCTTTGTAGTATGTCTGAGCATTATAAAGCACACATCTTATATTCCCATCGTATGCCTACCTTTAGGTGTTCTAACTTCACTTTTTGAACTTTAGAAAAATTGTTCCTTTTTCTAAAAAATACTAAAACTGAAAACAGTCTTGAAAGAAGATGAAGAATTTATAAAACCCGGTGAAAACATCGAATTAAATTCATTGAAATCTTCATGCATTACATTATGTAACAGGTGGGCTGAAAAGGTCGTAGGCCGGCACATAGATGGCGCTACTAGTATTAAATCCATATGATTTTTAGCTAGCCCTATACCTTCAAAAGACTCGTGTATAAATTTCACAGTTATTGCACTATTAGTATGTGAGTTATAGGATTTTTAGTGAAGCAACTTTTGTTAATTTGAAAAAATGGATAAAAAGGAATTTCGTGTGTCGAACAAAAAATATTATTGAAGCCAAGGTTTGGCTTCGAAAACATTATTCGGACTTTGCACCAGGAATATCAATCGTAGAGAAGTGGTTTGCTAAATTTAAACAAGGCGAAAAGAGCATCGTGTACGATGCAGGCAGTGGAGGCCCCAAAAGAGGCTCTTACGGACAAAAACATCAAAAAACTCCATAAAATCATTTCGGATAACCGTAAAGTGAAGTTGATTGAGATAGCTGAGACCCTAAAGATATCAAAGGAATATCTTGGACATATCGTGTATGAATATTTGGATATGCGAAAGCTCTGTTCAAAGTGGCTGCCGCAGCGACCTCACAATCGACTGAAAAACAACAACGAATTGATGATTCTAAGCAGTGTTTGGGACTCTTTAATCGTAATAAACCCGAATTTTTGCGTCGGTATGTGACAATGGGTGAAACATGGCTCCATCATTTCACACCGTAGTCCAATCAACAGTCAGCCGAGTGAATTGCACGTCATGGACCAACTCCAAAGCGTTGCTTCACTAAAAATGCTTTAACTCACATAATAATAGTGCAACAGCTGTCAAATTTATACACGTGTCTTTCGAACGTTAGGGCTAACTAAAAATCATATGGATTTAATATTAGTGGCGCCATCTATGTGTCAGCCTACGAACTTTTCAGCCTACCTGGTATGTAGAGGCTTATTACGGGTTAGCATCTTTTGGTTTTCTTAGCAATAATAGTTGTTGATGGATATCGTCCAAAAAGCATATGTGCTAGCTCTGTCGACTGGGTGGTAAACTGCTTTCGAAATTTTTACAGCAGATTTGCCGTTATTGGCATACAGCGCCCATAGTTGATTTGGCTTAAAAGTAGCATTTTGCTAAGGTAAGCAACGGCGTCAACATGAAATGTGGCGTATGAAGTTCACTCTAAGTTCAATGGAAATCTTTAACTATTTCTGATGGTACTTATTGGAAAGCATGAGCCGAATTTTTGCATCAATATGTGACAATAGATGAAACATGGCTCCATCATTTCGCACCGGAGACCAATCGACAGTCAGTCGAGTGGACTGAAAGCCTATTTTGAGGCTAAAGACAAATCGTACCGTAAAAATGGTATCGAAAAATTGTATGACCGTTATAACCATTGTATCGCCCTCGAAGGCAAGTATATTGAATAATAAAATCAAATTCTATCAAAAATAAAAAGAATTTTTCTATGTTAGCCTACGACCTTTTCAGCCCACCTAGTATATGTGTGTTGTTACGTTAGCTACTGGTATTATTTTGATTCTCAATTTATCTGTTGTTGGTCTAAGTATTACATACCTATACTGTAATTTATAAGACTTGAGCTTTATTATACAGGATGATAATTTTAAGAAATAAATAAAAAAAAAACAAAAACTCTCTCTGTTAAGAATCAATTTTTTCCGTCAAAGTCTTCAAAAGTAATTTTCTTAAAAATTGTTATATCGAACTTTTTGTAATATTATACAAAAGTGCAGTGTTACTATTATTATTATGCTCTAAAGTAATTTCGTTACTAAATTTTGAAAAAAAAAATTTTTCCAAGGAGTTTATGTCTTCATTGAGTTTTTGTTTTTTTTTTTTTTTTTTTTTTTTTGTTCACACTTTTTCCAATAAAAGATAATTATATCATATAAAACGAACTCTCAATGGTTTTAATGGGAACATGTTAATGTCTCTTCCTAACTAAAGAAGAAAGTAAACTCTTACTGTAACGAATAGTGCGAAAAGAGAATAAAATGTGATTACAGCCGTTACTCATTTATATAAGAAATATGTACTTAAGTATGTTTTCGAAGATATAGTTAAGGTCGTTATAACGATATATTTATTTTATTTAAAAAAAAAAAAAAGAAAAGGAAAGAAAAGGAAAGAAGACAGAAGGTGAGTAAGAGAGAGAGACAGAAAAGATAAAATTTGTAATTGTTAATGAAAATGCCCTTAAATACCAGATGTTCTTTAACATTTATTAACTAAAGGTTTCCTTTTCTTCGACAGTTCAATGCTTGTAATAAAAATTCAACACTCGTTTGGGTTTGAGTTTGAGTTTGGGTTTGGGTTTGGGTGTGTGTGTGTGTGTATGTTTCGTCTATAAGTATCAATTTCGACTTCTCTCCATTTCCCCGTGAAGACAACTGTTATAAGGTCAATTGATTCCCCAGCTTAGTATAAAATCTAATTGCTCGTTAGAAATGTCGGTTGTATTTGTTTTATATATGAATGTAATGCTGACTAAAGCATTTGTTGCACGCTAGTCCTAGACAAGAAACAAAAACAAGAAGACCAAACAAAAAAGAGACAAAAAGAAAATTAACTGGACAGACCGCCAAGAGGCAACACTGCTGCTTAGCTGCTGTGATATTTATCTTTTGGGATAATTCATCCTCTGTTTTAGAAGAACTTTTTTTGGTTTTTTTTTTCTTCTCTTCTCTGTGTCATTTTCTATATAGTTTTAGTTTAATTCACGATTTTTTCGGGTAACATCTTTTTTTTTTTTTTCTCACTTTTTCTTTATTAGCTGGTCGCTTATACGCTTAAACGATTCCCTGCAGGTTCATAAAAGAAATTAACGACTCTTCTTGTTTATTCTAGTAGTAAGTTTTGTACTTTGTCTCTTTATGCTCTCATCCGCGAAAGGGGATGAGTTATACTCAAGTTGTGTTAGGCAGTTTGTATCACCAAGAAATAGGCATCATGCACCTTCTTTTATATTTGCTAATATACATACACGAATACACACACATACACACACATACATACATTAATACATACATACATACATACATACATACATACATACATACATATATATATATATATATACTATATAGAGACTTACTTCCTTTGCTTAGCCTAAGACTTCATTTCCTTCCTTTAGTCAGATTTGTCTGTTTCGTCCGCCAATTTCTCAAGTTCAAAAGTATTGCAATAAAAAAACTGGAACCAGACACAATCTGTGAAAGAAGCAAACAAATCAAATATATATGAAAGTACTGTTGTGTAAGTTAGCTGCTCTTTAGGAGATCTTTGTCTAAAATCTGATATAATTATTTAGGAAAAACCTTCTCAGGGCATATAATGAAAATGATTTCGATCGCGCCTCTAAAATGATTACACAAGTAAGAGAAAATTTGTTTTTTTTATTAAAGTAAAGACACGTATTTGATATTCGCTTTAAAGCCGGCCATTGTACGCGTTTCTTTCTTTTATCATACTAAACTTTTGTTTTCCTATTTTTTCTTAGAACATTAACAGCTGGCTTAAGTCATTCGCTGGGTGCAAATCATTTAATGAGAAGAATGTTGTAGGGGATACACAAAATAAATTAAAAAAAGTAATGGCGACAAAATCCATAATGAGTGTTCTCTTTATTTTTATTTTTATATTTTTTTCGCTTTTTACTTTGTTTTTGTTTTTGTTTTTGTTGTTTCATTGGTCTATCTTAATGAAAAGTTTATTGTTGTTTTTAGTCACTTTTAGCTGCTATTTATGTTGTTGTTGTTGTTGTTGTTGTGTTTCATAGTTTTTTGCTCTTTTCGCCTTTTTTTGTTTTTCTTCTTTGTTTTCAACTCATTTTAACAATGAATATAACGATAATGGGCTGATGATTACAAAGAATTTGTTTTTATGTGCAGTACTTAATATTTACATAAATAAACTCACACACTTTTATTACATCGGTTCCGCTTAAACGCATTGAATGACTTGACACAAATAATAACTTTAATAACAAAAAAAAAAAAAAAAAAAACTTTTTTCCCAAGTTTTTTTTTTTTTTTGGTTTTTTTTTTTTTTTTTTTTTTTTTGCTGTTTGAAGGTCCGTAATAAATACTTGTCACTCTGCCAACACAACGCTTCGTAAGAAGAGGTTTTAAGAGCATATCAGGAGAAGCAAGAACAACACGATGCGTAACGATACGAAACGAAAGCCTTTCAAATTAATTGAGTTGTTTTCAGGTTAAATATTTGCTATGCTTGATCTCTAATTTTAGTTGGTCACTTGGGACCGTAAACACAACCAATAGTGAAATGATTAAAACAAACAAACGACAGCTTCAGGTGTTTTCGGTCTTCATTCATACATTTATTTTGATTGTATGTAAATGTGTATGTTTATATGCGAATGTACTAACTTGGCATATTTATGACCAAATAGAGTCGTTGCATAAATCACTGTTTATTGACCGTGTGTACTATGAAAATCATTCTACACTTCTTCTCAAGTCTTGTTTGTGTTGTTTGCTTTTTGTTTATTTAGTTGTACGCTTGGAATTGTATTTGTGTGTACAATAGCCTCAGGTTATATTTACCAAACTTAACACATTCGAACTTACAAATACAGATATATATATATATATATATACAAGATGACCACAATTAATGTTATAAGATAAGTTTTCAAATAAATAATGAAGTCCTGGACTATATAATGCACGATACTACATGCGCTTCAATAGACATACAATACGAAAAACCGCAATGAAGTCGACTAGATATTTTGTAAAAAGGAAATATATTGCTGAAGTACACAATTGTTTTTACCTTGAAATTTTTTCCAGCGATAACTTACGCAGGCATATGAAGGAGATCAGTAACAACCGTTTTCTGCATTAAAATGCAAAATATTTCAATTTTCCTAAACTGTGTTTTAATGTAATTTTTCTGAATTCTTATACTACGAAAGGAGTAATGAAAAATAAGAAGATTCTATATGCCTTTGGAGCGACTTTTAGGCACTCGTTGTCTAAGGCTATGATAATTACAGCCCGATTGAAAATAGTTCAAAAGTAGTTTTTGGTACCACTTTTTTTCGATATCACTTTTTTGGTACCACTTTTTTGGTATCACTTCTTTTGGTATCACTTTTTCGGTATCACTTTTTTGGTACCACTTTTTTGGTATCACTTTTTTGGTATCACTTTTTTGGTACCACTTTTATGGTATCACCCTTTTGGTACCGCTTTTTGGTATCACTTTTTGGTACCATTTTTTTTTCAAATCTCTTACTTTTCGAGGAACGTTTCAAAACTGTCTGTTTATATAATATTACTTTCGAGAGTTCAAGCAAATTCGTATAATAAATATGATAAATACTATACAAAAAATCCTAAAACGAAAGATGCAGTGCTTTCGTAAACGATTTGTAATATATTGAAAATAAGATCTGTAGGTTTGAAACTTTTCAAATAAAGTTTAAAATAAGGTGCGTGCGTACTTATTAATCTCATATCACGTATCTTATAGCAACGTCTTTACATGTCCTTTTTAAAGACAAATAACTGCGTTCAAGGAAATATAGTTTCACTTCGAAAAAAAAAGCTATGGTATAAACGCGCCGTATCCGTTCACTAAACTAAAAAGAATAAAAATTATTAAGCGAAAAAAATTCAAAATTACTTATTGGCTTAGCAAGCCGATCAGGACCATTTTTTGAACCAACATGCAAATGGATATGAGAAGTATTTGAATGGTTGGGTACTTCTGCGAGATTGTAAGTTATATAGATGATAATAAAAAAAAAAAGTTATAAATTTTGTTTGGAGTTGTTTCAATTTTTTATCTGCTTTTGGCTTGGTTCGAAGAATATCGTATTGATAGTTCTAGCCTGCTTTTTTTCATCGATTACACAGTTTATTAATTACTTGAAAAAATACAACTAAACAACATTTATTTATTTATTTTTTACTTAAAGTTTCGCGCTACGGAATCAACGTAATTTTTTCTATTAGATGGTAGAATCGGAATCGGAAGAAAAGATCTAGGGTTGTAATTTTCATTTATTATCACACTTAAAATCTGATATATAATATTATATAGTAGATAGAACGACAGTATGAGAGCCTTAAAGAAATGTAACGCCTTAGTATCCTAGAAGGAACGTGTGTTCTAATAATGCCGGGAAAGAAATTTTACCTCTTTAATATCATGCCTAATATTATACATTATTTTTGAAGAGATCGTAAATCAATTAGTTTCAATTTGCTTTTGTAAGGGGTTAATGGCGCCAAGGAATCGTAACTCAACCACGACGCAAAGCAAAAAGTGATGTTGAACGGACACAATAAGATCCATATAGTACACACAGCTTAGTAACCATACTACAATTGAATTGTCTACAATATTAGTCTAACCATAGAAGCATATAAGCTTTTGGAAATGTGAAAGTCTTGGGACTCTTTAGACCATTCTTATGAAATTTAGAAAATGCTACGCTTTATTGATAGAAGTCTTTATATGAATGACAAGCCTGAGTTTAAACTCAAGGATAATTCCTAAGCCATTAAACTCAATACGAATTTGGTGGAGATTTTTGACGACTTTTTTACACACTATTTCGAAAAATCCTACTTGTCTTCGGATTGGTCATCTGAAACCGGCCTCTATGTGATTAAATGACTTGATATTTTTCTTTCTCTGAAAATGGGATAATCGAATCGATGTCTACTTTAAACTGTATTGCTTCCCTGATCCTAATGGCATTTGGTTCTGTATATTTCAACGATGTACTGACTTACTTCATGTTCCGTTAAGTATTTATTATAATTGCTTGAGAAAAGGTTGCGTTCCCTTCGCTTGGAAAATTAGTTATGTTATTGCTTTATGTAAGAGTGGTTCTAGCAATATTATTGAAAATTACGCAAAAATTGCTCAGTTTAGTACGTTTGCAAAGTTGTTTGACACCTTTGTGATATTAAGCAGCTTACGTCTGAGAGTGGGTTAATAATTTCTCCTTACCAACATGGAAGGTCCATGTCGGTAAATTTGTTCTTACTTACGGGTAATGTCTTCTAAGCGTTTGCTGATCAATTCTTAGATTTGAATGAAATGCATTGAACACTTTCAGCTCATAGGCTATCAGCTCTTTTTTAAAGAAAAGAAGATTAAATACTAAGCTTAGTAGTTTTAATAAAGTAATATATACTAAATTGATATTATGTTCGGTAGCTGATTTCAGAAGGTCCATGGAAATAGTAAAACCAAATGTTTGATTCTTGTAATAAGAGAAAGGTTTACGCAGTCGTAAAGAAGGTGTTTTACTATAAGAATTTGACCACAACTGTAGATTGGAGCAGAAGATTTCTTATCTTTTTATTTTTTGAAATTTGGTCAATAACTGGTAGCACCGGAAAATCCAAACTTTGTATTTTTTTTTTCTCTTTTTGCTTTATGATGTTCCAATAACAGGCGGAATCTATTTGAGTTATTATCTGGTGGCCACCTGGGCCCATAACGCAATTTTTGTGTATCTCCTTTATGCAATTAGTTTGTGGAACACTTGCACTCAAAAAACTTTGGGAATTACTGTTATTTACTGTCAGTTTCTAATTCAGTTTTTTTTTTTTTTAAATTTCTTTTATTTTTTCTTTCTTTTTCGCCCTTCACAAAAGACAAACACACAACGTTCGCGATAGTTCGGTTAATTCTTTTAACATTAAGCACAAGTTAAATCGAATTAAACGTTCGAAAAAATTAAATAATTAAAAAATCCAGACGAAAAGAAAAACATATGTTGTCAGAATTCTCTTTACGTTTGCGAAAGCAGGTTCATGAGAGTAATTATACGATTTATTTGAAGAAAGATGATGAATAAGAATTATGGGATCTGAGATTTGGGAGTGACATGGAGGAGCACATGATTTATAAATAAATAGAATGAAGTTTAATTTTTACAATCACAAGGGCTATAAGTAAGACAATTGTCAATACATTTTTACAGCAAGAAGTACTCCATCGCCTGTAGTCACATCCAGAATGATTTATCAAAGTACCGCTTAGCTTTACATATATAGACTGATAGATCAGTATTCAGTTTTTTTGAATTCGTAATAAGACGGTCTAGTTGAATGGAAGGATTCAACTTGCTTCTACAAATATATTCTTTAATAACTGCACCTGCCGGCCAGAATTGTTCATTTAACAGACGATCAAACATAAATAGAGGAATTAAAATTTTAAATGACAACATATCTTTATGTTAAGATTCAAGCATACTACACCATAGATCATTCTCAACCATTTCGGTTGTAGTTGTTTTAATAGCAAAGTGCCACCACAAAGACAACTTTCATACCAGGAACGGTAATTAACTCATTCACGGCAAGTATTAGAGGGGGGTGGGGGGCTGTCTGCGTCTCACCTGGCACTTACTTTGGAGTTATTTGACAATTACTAACGAAGCTGGAATTATAATTTATAATAGCAAACGGAATCAATCGTGATATTAAATTCACGAGTTGTAGCAAAACCAGCCGCACTGAACGCTCCTTGCAAAGAGACATTACCTAATGTCTCATCAGATGGAGGAGGGCCGTATTTCACATGCCAAGTTCCGCATTGGAAAATTTGATATGATTGTATAGTCAAAAAGTCAGCAGTAATCGAGGAAGGAGCAGAAGAGCAGCTAGAGTAGCAAAAATAGACACCGATATTGAATTAATAGACATATCTTATGGTCACCAGCAATATTAGTGATCATCTCGTTATTGTTCAGTGGAGACAACTCATCTAGACGATTTACCCTTGTTAAAAACCATGTTCAGTTTATGAAAGTTGTTTGAGAAATTCCGTTGGTTACGAAAGCAGGTTGTGAACATTGATCTCTTCTTGCTTACAATCATGCTACATGTCTACGTATTTTTGATCTTTAATTAAGAACAAGCGAATTTTATGGGAATCTTGGTGAGAGTTACCAGGTTTAAAAAAGCGGAATAAGAGATTTCTAGTAGAAATAATAACATTAAAAAATTCCGACTTCTTGCAAATCCAATACACATTTAAAATTATCTAACGTTTTCGTACCTCGTACATCTTTCATTTTATAAAACCTCGAAAAATTTTGCAAATCAAAATTATTTTTTTGTCAATTACTTCGTATCTTACAGTGTTTTCGAAAAGAATCTGAATTTTAATTTTTGTTTACAAATCTTTCTTCGATGATTGAAATCTAAAGGATTTGTTGTAAACAACAACAATTTAGAATATCTTCCTATACAATTTGGCAATAAATTGTTTTTTTTTTTGTTTTTTAAACCGGTTTCGATTCGAAAAAGTGGTCCCTGTGGTATTGATAGCGAACGGTTGGTATCATTTGTAAATTAACACAACGACAAAAGTTAACTGCCATTTAAGCCATTTAAGCGAAAAACGATTAATCTATAAACTCATAAACAACGACGACAACGGTAAGAGAAACAATAATACACATGCAGACATTGACCACGAACGGAAACCCATATAGGTAAATCCATAAAAAAAAAAAAAAAAAATAAAGGAAAATAATAGAAAAAAAACAAACTCTATATACGGATACCTTATCGGTGATAAAAATAAGAGATGAGAAATGATGTACATTTGCTGTGCTGTACGGCAGTCTGATTATACGTTATATGCAAATACTTACTTCTGTTTGAGTGTGTGTGTGTGTGTGTATGTGTGTGCGGATGTTCGCCTAGAAAAATTTAAATGGTGTTACTGATGGCAACATGTATACCGTATATACGCATAGACATTACATAGTTGTACCGACTGGTGGCAGTCAACTAGTTAGCCGATTAAACGTTGAAGGCTATTAAGTGGGATTTCGAACAGTTGGAATTTATGACGATCAATATACAACGCCAAAATAACAACAACAACAACAACGACAACAACAACAACAACAACAATAAACATACAGAACATTGCGGACGTTGCATATATAAAGACACAAAATGACAACAGTTGAAGGCAATTTTGCCATCCATATGCAAGCGTATAAACGAGCATGGAGATATAATAATAAATGTTTGTAGTGCTGGGCAGGTGTGAAGGAAAAATTTTTTCAAAAATATATATGTTTGTTTGTTTGTTTTTTTCACTCAAAATAAGTGATGCATGCAACGTAAAGTTTGCACGAATTTTTTGTTTTTTTTTTCATTTTTTCCAATCTGATGTAGTTTCTTTTAAAACAATAATATTGTCTAGGAAGTATCAAGTTTTAGTTAGTATGATTTCTTGCACAATAAGTTCCATCCATTTGAAGTAAACCATTTATTTTCAATCATCGAAATGTTGAATTTTGTTTAAAAGGAACTTAACTGAATCACAATTTGTTCTTCAAAAATAGTTTTATGCAATGAATGCTTCCTTCATATCGCTTTCAATGTGTATTTTCAAAATGTAATTTCGGTCAAAAGTTCATGTTTTTCAGCTAAGATATTTGAGCACTTGGGCGACTGGCGAATTCATAATCAAAACTGCACAAAAAGGAAGGCAAACGCGTACTTCTTTGGTGATAAGTTGTTTCGTAGCCAACATACCCAATATGCCCATTAAGACACTATAACCGATAACTTCAACAATTGTTTTTCAAATTGAATTTTAATTCGCTGACATTATCTTCGATTACATCCCGATTTTCTTTGATGCTTAATACCACACATATGTAAAATTATCTTTCTGGTGTGAACCTCATAATTACCGTAGATACTTCATAACTATCCCCCCTCCCACCAATTTCACGAAGAAAATTCGACTGAAAAATGAATAATCATAGAAGTTGATATCATAGCAGTTTAGCAGATCATTTTTCAAATTCATATCTGTTAGCAAACTGTATATGCAATATTTTTGAATAAATCATTTCTAATGCTTTCTTGTGACAGGATAGCATACTTGAAATGTTTACAATTTTTTTGCATTTCATTATTAAATTACATTTTATATCGACTATACAGAAAAATCTAACGTAAACAAACACCTTTTGAAGCTCTCAGATCTGTATGAACGCAAAAAAAAAAAACGCAAGAGAAAATTCCGGATATATTTACTTGGCTTTAAAGGCGGAAATAACCAAATAAGCAAATTGTCTGCAAAATAAAAATTGTTTCCGTGCATAAATGCCAAGACACAGGCCAACTGTTAACAAGATGTTCTACATTCCATTTAATCATTTTTTTTTATTCTTATTTTGCTTATACAATCCTCTCCCTCTAGTTTCTACTCAGAGATTTTTTTTTAGGGTCGAATCTGTTCAAATGTTTGTAAACTGCTGATGATGATAATAGCAAAAAAAAAAAAAAAAAAAATTAAAAAAAAAAAAAAAAAAAAAAAAAATGTAAAAAAAAAAAAAAAAAAGCCCCCAAAGGCAAAAACCTTTTTTTTTTTTTTTTTTACATTTTTTTTTTTTTTTTTTTTTTTTTTAATTTTTTTTTTTTTTTTTTTTTTTATTTTTTTTTTTTTTTTTTTAATTTTTTTTTTTTTTTTTTTTTTTATTTTTTTTTTTTTTTTTTTTTGCTATTATCA
>KK351062.1:565251-579531 GCA_000671755.1 Glossina brevipalpis | reverse complement strand
TGATAATAGCAAAAAAAAAAAAAAAAAAAAATAAAAAAAAAAAAAAAAAAAAAAATTAAAAAAAAAAAAAAAAAAATAAAAACTGTAAAAAAAAAAGAAAAACGACGCCATAAGTCAACAGCCTTTTCATTTTCTTGGTTTTCTTTTAAGGACCTGTTGATTGTTTACACAACGCGGAAGAACACGTTGAAGAGTAAAGAATTTCACAAAAAAAAAAAAAAAAAAAAAAATGTGTGTTTATAAAAAAAAAAAAAAAATTTAAATTAAGAGAAAAAATTTTGTAGTTAATTTTTCATGGTTTGTCCTTTATCCGTGACAGGCTCATATATAATGCGGTATTAAAAAACACGTAACGCGAAAAAATGGTTTTAAGTAAATATACATAATGGCCACATTTAAAAATTGATTATAATAGGCGGACAAGTATCCTGTTGCACGCGTACTCATTAATTCAAAGGGCTCCGTTTCGCATTCTTCTGTTACTCTGGACATAATCGTAATTTATGGTATCGTCGAATGCTATAACGAATATTAAAAAAAAAAAAAATTATAAAATGTTGACTGAAAAGAAGAACTAGTGGAGAAAGAAATCACATGAAATAAAAATTACACAGAAAAATTATATAATAAATTTCTTACAAAAAAAAAAAAAATACATCAAAATTTATTATAAACCCCGAAATTTCTTGAATAATATTTTGGTTATATATCTTATGTTAAAATTTATAAAAAGACAAATGTTTAAACAATTTTTTTAGGAAGTAAATGAATCATTTCTCTTATTGCCCAGAACTTGAATAAAAAATTTGCAAATCTTGCGCTTTATATCCTTTCTACGTAACCGATTTCCCGACAAGAACTTTGTAGTTTATTCTTCAAGCTTTCTTCACGAACTCATTGTTACTGGAAACTTTAATAATTGAAACAAAAGAAATAGAACCCAAGATCTACGAGATCTCACCATAGTTGCATCTCTTTTCCACCACTTTCCAATCATCATCAATATTAAGCTCTCGATTACTCGAATACTTCAGATATTGCATCAAAACAAACACAAAACGATTGGATTAATTACTTGTCAGCCTATGAACTTTTGAACCCACCTGTTATATGTTTCAAAAGATTTTATCATCCCTTTCGAAAATTTGGTTTCAAACTTCCGTGGCCCTGAAAAGTCAACTCTTATTATACTTCACTCTTATCCTACAAAAATATACGACAAATCTCGTCTTCAAAAAACTACTCGCAGAGAAAAGTAAATAATTGTTATCATTCCCTTCTCTTACGGACGGTTCCAAAAGTGACAACCTGTGCGCTGCCACAGCAATCGTAGATGCTATAGGATAAATCGAGATGAAAGCACTTCAACATTTACATTTTCAACCCACAAACACCTGTCTTGAAAAACGAAATTCAAAAAGTTTATTATCAGACATTTTGTCGATCGAAGAAAAGCTATCCAAAACCCCTTAAATTCAAGTTGGAGCACTATTAATAATATAAGGAATATTATTAACGCTTACCGAGACAAGAATAAAATTCATTGGCTACAGAGTTTTATTGAGGTCCCTCGAGAAATAAAGGAGCAGATATAGTAGCAAAATGCATGGTTTCGTCACTAATTACTAACGGAAAAAATTAAAGAAAAACAATTTACGAAAAAAATCGTCAGTATTACCATTCACAAATGCTCTCGCGTTAATTCTAATCTCGCTTCAACGCTATGTCCAACCAATATCGCTAAAATTAAAATCAAAACACTGGTCGTGCTATTGCAACGCACCTATTGCTCCTTAATAAACCTACTTCTTCAATTTTCAATTGGCGGAAAAATTTTACAATTACACATGTACTATGGGCATGCCGAAAGAGTTGGAAGATTCATATTCGAAGTACTTAGCTATACCTAGACCCCTTAAAAATACTTAGAGAACATACAATACAAATACAATAAATTTATTGAAACTAAATTAGACTACTAGAGCACTAGACTACCAAACTAGACATCTACTCTATCTTTCTTAAAAAAAGTAGAATTGATAGTCTTAGTTGCCAAGGCTCATCCTGTTTTTTTAATCCAAGAACTCATTTCATTGATCCAAGTAAATAATAATAATAATAAAACATATATTATTTACGTCAAATCTAAACGTAACATTTTAACATGAAATAGCCATAGTCCGGGACGATGAATTAAAGTAGTTTCATTCTAGCTTGTGAAACTAGTTTACAAACTGAATATCAAGAACTCGTTCGCAAGCGGACATGCCTGTCATTGTTATTCAACAAAGATGGGATATAGCTTTTTTGACTTTTGTGCACATGAAAAAACCATGTTGATGAGCAGACCGGACCCGCACAGTCCATATCGACTTTAAAGTTAAATATCCACGCATTCAATTCTATAAGATTAACTGGACTTGATGGGGGTATCAACTGAAATCGTTCATTGAAGAACGCAACGAACAACAAACGATGCAATTGAACCGATGCTTGCAAATAAAAGAACAAACATATTCGAAATTTTCTCAAAAATATATTTAATCAAATTTTACCCAAATTCTATTCATTTAAATTTGTTTTCATTCAATATTTCATATTTCATATTTTTACCACATAATGAGAAAATGTGAAATCTAAACAGGAACAAAGCAATCGTTTATATGCGAAAGCACCGAAATGATATCGCAATTATTTGATAAAATCCTTTGATGTTTGTAACAACAATACTTCCTTACATAAAAACATGAACAAAAACAAATACATGCAATTCATTATATAAGAGAAAGTAATTTTATTAAATTTTCAAATAGTTCGTTATTTTTTTAAAATGATAAAACTAAAGTCTATATAAGCAGACTAATGGCAACCTTAACAAATTTACAAAACTTATAAGCGAGAAAAGAATTTAACGAATCAAATATGAAAGTTTTGAAAGACATGTAGAAGAAAAACAGTCTTTGCATCTTGTATTAACACTGCAGCAATATCATATTATATATTGAACGAAAAAAAAGGGTTTAAATTTTACAAAAAGTCCGCACAAATAATTTTAAATTTCTTTTTTGTGCGGCTGCAAGGAAACTGATCGAATAAAATATTCGACTGTAGCCACATATACCCACCCATCCTTCTTAGGGGAACTTTAAGAAAGAAATCCCAAGTCATTAGAATTGAAAACTTAACACATTATCACGATACAGTTTATAGAGTGTTGCCGTATAAGACAGTTCCAGTATTAGAAGTGTTTATGAAACCCGGTTTGGTTTCCCCAAAATATACATAATTATTTCAGAACTGTGAATTCACACAAAGTAATTAAAATTAATTAAATGTATATATTGTACTTTTCAATACAACAAAAATTAATATGTAAACCATATATTCGGACAGAAATGATATTAATTTATCAAGATGCTTAGTATATCTTTTATATCACAATAATAATAGAATGCTCTTTTTTTCAAATTTCTATACATGTAATGAATTCCTAAATAGAATATAAAAACATTTACAGCTCATTACTTAAATTTGTCATACAAATGAATGTGAATGTGAATGTGAATGTGAATGTGAATGTGAATATGAATGTGAAATGGACGACTATCCATCGACATACCGAAGGTGCCCTTATAATCTAGTGATGCTACTCAAAAATATACATTTCAACAGTATGATGATGAGCTTACTTTTCCTTTTTGTTGTTTTTGTTGTATGTGTTATTTTTCTGGTTTATTGGGCTAATTCAATAACCAATAAAGCTATAAACAGTTACCACAAATATCCAAAGAACATGTGAAATGAGGGAAAACGATAGACGAAGGGGAGGGAGAGAGTTTCTAACACACACATACGCACACACACACATGTACACATAAAAGACGGCAAATAGACATTTTTTGTAATGGCATGCTTTGCAGGTTATAGAGGTACCTCGTTACGACAACAGAAGGTCTAACAAAATTCGTAACAACATTTTAAGTGAATATATGTGTGTGTGTGTGTGTACGTGTGTTGGATATTCTTGTTAGGATTTCGATTTTAGATCATATTTCACAGAACAAAAATATGTAAACTACACAACAACAACAACAACAAGAACAAAACCAACCCACCACCACCGCACATTTAAACACATGCAAGCGTACACATAAACAAAAATTAGATAAGACTCTGCGGTAACTACACAGGTATGTGGCGTGTGCAGTCTAATATGAACACAGTGGTTTGCCAGTTATAAGGAGGGTAAGTGATTGGTTGGTTAGTAGCTAAATGAACAATGAGTCCATGGGGAATTTTTTTTTTTTTTTTTTTTTAAGGAATTATTTTACACTCGTTTGCAGTTATTCAAAATGCAAATTTAAATGCACAATTTTTTTTGTTTTTTTTGATGAAATTTAATGTACTCGAAAAATAATAAAAAAAAATCAGAATGAGAAGAAAAATTATTTTAAATTTTTGATACAATTGTTGAAGGTAAAGTACTGTCTTGACGACACGAAAGATAAAAAGGCGTTTGTTTTGTACCTCGAATTTTATATTGCAACCTGGCTTCCGGAGTTATATATAGATATAAGACTAACTAAGGGATAGACGTTGATGCTGCAGCATAATTTTATATCATACATGCATAGCAAGTTACCGAAGAAATATTGAGCTTTTGGGGAATTGGAAATTCTCGTTACTTAAATTTAAAAATATCTAATTCAAAAAAAAAAAAACTTTATGCCTCGCAGATATTTAACATGAGAAGAACAAAAATATATTATTTTTAATAACCATCGTGTTCTTCTTATTGCTAACAGATCTGATAAATACTGTAATGTGCTTGCATTTGATTAAAAGTCTACGTAAACTTGTAGTCCGTAGACTCTTTTCTTTTTTTGCTTCAAAAACAGAGCAAAATTAAAAAATTGTTTAGTCATCGATTATTGATACGATACGAAAAAGGATTAAATAAATAAGAAATTTTTCCCATGAATATGTTGAAGCTTTTCTTTAGATGTAACAGAAATTACCCAAGGTTGTCCCAACATGATTACACAATAATCACGAGTCTCTTTTTTGTTTTGGAATAGCGCGCCGCCGTTTAATATTGTGAATGCTTTAGCTGATGAATGCCCTACGTCATGTCAGCTATATCATTAAATAAAATTTTATAAGAAAACTTTTTGACAATTTTCATGCATCACATTCACACATGAAATTCAGACACAAAGAGATTTCGAAAGCATTTACATTTGCTTCAAAGTATAACACCGATAAGATTTAGTTGTTTCCTGTGTGTGTGACTTAAATATTCTATATGAAAAATTTGAAAAATGCTAAGGAATATATAACTCAAATATATTATAAATAAATTGTTAAGCCAATGTCGCCTGATATCTTTTGTACCACAATAGAAGAATTTACATTAAAAACTCTTTTACGCGATTAATTTTGTTATAAAAATTACATATGAAATGGCAATTCGACTTCGTTTAGTGTGTTCGTAAATAATCGGTTATTTGACTCAAGTAGATCTTCACTTCAAATACAAAGCAACTCTATAAAATTCTTCGAACTTTTTCTCACGTTCGAAATAAACTGGATAAAGTAAAAAGAAAAAAATTCCCTTTAAAGGAAACATATTTTGATATCTATGCAAATCTCTCTCTCTCTATCTCTCTCTCTCTCTCTCTCTCTCTCTCTCTCTCTCTGTGATCACTGCTATATACTGCAGATAGTTTCCTTCTATCGTTCATGATTTGTTACAAGAGGAATTTCCTTAATTTCGCTTAATTTTCCTTAATTTTCCAGCTAAATTTCTTAAGATTTTAAAGATTTGAAATCAAATTAAGATTAACGACTGGATTTGTCAAATTTTGTCAGAATATTGACTTTTCATTTTTTTATTTATATTATATCCTATTACAAAAGGAATATTCATCTTTGAAAGTTTTGATATGAAATCGATTACCACCGACAATTTACCGTTTGTGTCTTCTGAAAACACTTTATTTAGCTTATAAATGGAAGAAATTTCTCCTTAAATATATCATTTGTACGTATGTTAAAATATAGGGTAGTTTTGAAAAAAATTTTTACTTATCTTCATAAAGAAATATCTCTTAAGTGTAAATACACAAAAATTTTAATTTTTTTTCTCTAGTTAACAGTTCTCATATGGTAGCGCTGATTGTGACTAATGAGCGTCGTAGACTTTGATATTTGGGATGCGCTTACACACAAAGGCCCTTACAAAGGACTATAAAAGCCTTAATACTTTTTAGAACACTTGATATATACATATATATATATATATATATATATATTAATACATACATACATACATACATATATATATATATATATTCCCATGTTTTATTAGCCTCAGGCTTGGGAAATTGTTTCAATGCGAGTTTATAACTTTATCAGTGAAGGAAACACAATCGGTTTATGCCTGTTACCGTAATACACGAAACATTCTTATTATTGTTGCAAATGTTCTCAACCAGTACTGCTACTACTGCTACTACTACTACTACTACTACTACTACTATTACAACTTCATTATTATCATCGTCAATGCTATTGTGTTCATTTTATTCATTGTGTTGGTTTTGCGGCATTTAAAAGTAACTTTAATGGAAAATTTATCGATAACAGACATAACTTTACATATATAGAAGCGCAGCGTGCACGTTGCCACCTAACGTTGGTTTATCATGATGTTACGGTGCAAAAAGAAATAACTGAAGTAAACCGCGTACCGATAAACACATATCTGCATATGAATCTACATGTATATACATATATAGATATATATATACAAATATATAACAACCAAACAACCAATATTGCGTTGATAATAATGTCGAATGTGATTAAAAACCAGTCAACCAGCCAAACCAGCAAGCAATAGTAGATAAGCGTACACCATTACATATATATATATATATATATATACTCTGACAAACCATTTTACCAAGTTTATGACTTTATAAATGTTGAAGCTGTTAAAATCATTATACGAAACTCTCTTCCTATCGTATATAAAATGATGGGATACGTACGTCTTTCAACATTTATGCACGTATACCATACGTATGCCGATATACATTTGTATCGTTATGTATTTTCACATTAAACCTTATACGGTATGTATAGGTAGATAGGTAGGTATGTAGGTAGGTTGGTACGTACACTGTAGCAGCGGTATTGGCTAAAGTGTAGTGTATAGTAGTAGTAGCAGTAGTAACTGTGAAGAAAGAAAGAAGTAGTTTGTGTTGGTGACGAAGAAAGTAAATCGTTTTTAAAAAGTTAGGCTATAATATTAACAAGGCAACAAGGATATTATTTGCGCATAAAGGATATTAAAGTACACTTGGCAATGTTTACACTTCATTAGACATAAGCGCGGATGTTCTGTTTAGCAAAAGAAAAAGTGAGCAAAAGCAGATATAAACAGACAATCAGTTAATCTCTTAGAAAGCATAAAAGCAGTAGGAGAAGAGTCAACTATTTTTAAAGTTAATCATCTTAATGCATTTCAAGTGCGAAAGCGCAAAGTTTATGCGCTTATTTCTTTCAAAAAAAAAAAAAAAAAAAAAAAAAATTAAAAAAAAAAAGACAGCGTTTAACCTCATGTGTTTCTATTGCTTACAGGGAAATGCATTAAATGTATATAACGCGACATTGCTTGAAGACAACAAAGAGAAATAATAGCCGCCAGTTAACTTTCTTTAACAATATTTTTAGCTTTTATTTCAATTTTTCCTGCTGCTTTCTTTATGAAAACAAAATTTTGAGAAAAAAAAAAATAAAAAAAAGAATACAAATCCTTGCAACACTTAGTGTGATCCAGCGCGTATTCGCAGTTTGTAAAAGTTCTATTTTATGGTTATAAAAAAAGATTAATCCTAAAACAAAAAAAAAAAAACAAAAAAAACAACCAAGAATATCTTTATTACAGGAAAGACAAAAGTATTTAAACCACAGGGGAACGCATAACATGCACAGTATTTTAAGAGTTTTGAAAATTTTATTATAAAATAATTACACGTCTTACGTCTGAAAATAAAGTTTACATTTTAGAAGAGAAAATGACAACACATTCTTCTCTGAAATTTTTTTTATATTTTTATATTCTCTAAAGTCAAAATTGAAGAGAGAGAAAGAGGCAAAAAAAAAAAAAGAAAAAACAAGAGAAATGAATGCATCTTTACTTACTAATTGAGTGTAAATAGGGCGTGAACAGAAAATTAATATTAAAAAAGAGTATCGATTGGTTCTACACTACTTACTGAGTTCAAAAAGTCGAGATTAAGCCTTTGAGTTAATACTCGGTTCCATGATAAACTAAACTGCTTCGTTTTGAACGAAGCTAAGAAGGAAGTGTTTCACCACATCAAAGAGATGTGATGGGCAGAAGCGTGCTGCCTCAAGCACAAAGTAGAAACCGATTAAAAGTGTCGAAACAGAATCTATCTATCCTTTTGAATATTAAACTGCCTTATATGTGTATACACATTATTTGCTACAAAAATACTTGAAACTTAATCAAGCAACGACCAACGGCGATTGTATGCTTTCTCTCGTAACGTAACAATTTATGATACGATTTTGTTTTGTCTTAACCACTGTATGTGTTTTTGTTTTCAAAAATCCGTACTTGATACACAGAGTCTTATGTCATTTCTTTGCAGAGCTTAACGCGGCAACACATCATTTAAGTATTTTACCATTTCTTTTCATTTTCTAAGACTTTTCTCAAGAAGGCAATCTTTTGTTATTTAGTTTACATAAATGACTCTCGAAGCGTGTATAAGATATATATATATATATACATACTACTGGATCATCTTAGAGGATTTTTTGAACATTTGTTAATGTTGTTCGCGGTGATTTTACAGATTTTGCAATAAGACCATGCAAATGAGTAGAGAAAAAAAAAATCTGGTAATAGAAGACCATGTAATGAGAGAGAGAGAGACAAACCTTAAATAAATACTGTACTAACAACAATAAAAAAAATAAAAAATAACAAATAAAAAATAAAAAAATGAAAAAATGTTTAAAACGGTTGCAGGGTATAAGTAACGTTTTTTTTTTTTTTTTTTACTTACTGTACAGGATAAATAAAAACCGTAATACAAACCTTCCAGTTTAACTTTAAAAGGAAAATTAGGGTCTCTAGACACAAGTACGGAGAGGAAAGGCAACAACCCAGAGAAATGAGAGAGAATATGAGAGTGCTCTAATGCAGATTAGATGAGGATTTAGCGGCATCTGTTGTAGCATTCTTTAAGGCGCACTAGGAATTCGAATTAATGTCATTTAATGGCAAATTATATAAATGCCCGGGGATTTTCCTTTTTTTTTTTCTTTTTTTTTTTTTAAATGTGTATTGAAAAAATAAAATAAATAATAATAATAATAATAATGACAATAAAACAAACCTTAAAGTCTTTTCGAATAAGTTCAGCAAATTATTGAAAGCAGCAATTTGAAGTCGCTTATAAAACACATACAATCACAAAAGTTTTAAAAGATTTGAAAAGAAATTATGGAAAATATTATACTAACACACACACACACACACACACACACGCGTAGAATATATGAGAGCCTTCTGCAAGGACTATGGCTTTGCCCTTCGAAAAACAATGCAAATAATGCGGAAATGAAATTAAGTGTCTTTTCGTCTCAACTTAGATATCTTTTAATTGTAACAGTTGTTATCTTTTTGTTGCTTTTTCGACAATTGCCGAAAATATAAACAACAATAATAACATGAAAGATAAACTGAATTACCTCTTAACCAACAACAACAATGTGGTGGTTCTTCAAATATAACTTTTTTCCCTTAATTTGTTTTTTTTTTCTCTCTCTTTGTTTCTTTTGTTTTTCCACCAGAATGTTTGCTAATTTTTCCGCAACAAAAGCAGAAAAAAAAAACAACACAAAACAAAACAAAACAAAGAAAAAACAAAAAGAAAAGAAACGATAAAAATAAAATTTAACATTCAACTTAATGGAGTAATGCGGCGGAAGCGGAAACTTTTTTAACAAACGAATAAATACTCAAGTGGCGTCACTCAGAGTAATGTCAACCAAGCCGTTAGAGTTACGTTGATAGCAGAGGAAGAAGATAAAAAGCTTCATAATGATCAAGGGGTTTATTTACATAGACGCAAATGTACATCACGTCGTCTCACAAACTGAGAATATTAGGCTGAAAAAAGAAAAAAATAAATAAATAAAAAAAAAAATAAAAAATAAATAAGAAACAAAATTTAATTAGAAATTAAACAAAGACACACAAAAAACATACAAATGTATTCTAAAAATAAAGATTTCAGGAAGAGAAATAAACGAATTATATTTTGTGAATGAGTTGGTGAATAGTCAAGCATTTTCTTTTTGTTTTTTTTTTTTTTTTGAAAATACTATCAAAATTTTCGAAAGTATTTTTCAAGTTTATGAAAATTCAAGATAAAATGTAGAATTACGCTTACAAAACCGACGAAGATTCATAGTCTTCTTTTTTTCTTTCTATCTCAACTTATAGGAACAAATATAGTACGGGTCTTCTAAAAGAAGTATGGAGGTTTCAAAAAAAAAAAAAGAAAAGAAAAGCCTACATCAGACAAAATTTAAAAAAAATATTGCTTCAATTGCTTTCAAAAACTTAATTCTGAATTCGAATATTTTTTAAAAAAGTTTTGTGCAGAAATTCTCTGCATATTAAGAAGAATCTTCTCTTTTTGGCCATTGATTCATTCTCAGGCATATTTGAATAAAAATATTATGTCAAATTATTAAAAGCAGAAGCGCCTTCTTTTATAGCATGTCTGATTAGTTACTTAATTTTAAACCATATTATGAAGTCTAATGCAGAGTTTTTTTTTTCAAAACAGTGGTTTTTTGAACTTTTGCACAGCAGAAGTCCACTGAGAATAACAATTAAAATAGCAATAATAAAAGTTATCGTATGACCCCCACATACCTTATAGGAATCGAATAATTAATTAATAAGCCCTTCTACCAAATTAGACAAATCAAAACTTTCCATCGTATACAAATAAAATGAACTTACTAGACTGTAGATGAATTTTGAAATGTTTAAATGAGTCTGGTCGCAAGAGATACCTCATCGCACATTTAAATGCAGACCAAAAACGTTAGTCATCGTCCTCCGGGCTTTGGAACAATTCCCACAAGGGTGCTTCCTCAACTCCCGGAGTACCAGATCAAACACCTTGGGTACAGACCAATGTTTCCCTCTGGTCAGAGAGCTAATCCAACTCATTTTCCAACAACCAACCGCGAAACTCCCCGAAGGGCCGTTCCCAGCGATTAGGCGACAACGCATTCTCTAAGTTTGTTGAGGTTGCCAACATAGTGCAAAGAGCTTCCTCATCCGGGTAACCTAATCTCCGCGGATTTATTTGTTCACTTTAATCCATGTGTACTGATTCGGATGTGAACGACTCACTCACACTAATTTTCCTGATTACTATGTACTTGGAAAGCCATCGACACATTCAGCAAACGTTTCATGTGCACCCAGTTCATATACTACCTCAATCAGTCATAGACGCCAAGTAGTATGACCTAAATAGCAGAGAACTATCGGGAAGAGAAGACATCTAAATTAGATACAACTCTCGAGCTTTCTCCTACAACCAGAAAAATACCCGTCGCCGGGAATTAGTAGTTAAAAACCTTAATCTCAGTTAGCTGTCATGGAAAACCAAGGAAATCATCATGTTTATAGCTAGGACCACGTAGAGGTCGAGATTCGGCCGTTTATGTTCTGCTTTGGCTCAGATACATAATTTCCCTAGCCAGGCTAGAAGAACTAGAAGATGAAGCCAAAACCATTTTTGATTTTAGTTTGCCCATTTTTTTGAGAAGTTATCTTGTTAAAAAGGGCACAAGATCTTCGCCTATGTATTGAAACATTCCAATTTAAATCGATCAAAAACAAAATATTTCCAATCGCTATACTACTAAAAATCATCAATCAGTCATCTAACGGAATACTCGGTTTGTTTTAAGTGACGGGTTTCTATGCGTTTCTTATTATTATCTATTCTGAATGGATTTTTAAATGGAACAGACAGACCTATTTAAACTCTTGATTTAAAGGATCACAAAGCAATATGTAAGCGAAGTTTTTTCCATTCTATATCGATCTAAAAACATACCGACAGAAAAATGAATTTTGAATCTATCACTAACACTTAATCTATGGATTATGGACTTTATGGAATGCACTGGCATGCATTTCTGGGTATTGTGACGTTTGCTAATCTATGGATTATGGACTTTATGGAATGCACTGGCATGCATTTCTGGGTATTGTGACGTTTACTGCAAGTAAGACATAGATCTGTTATTAGATTTCTTTTGTTTTCGATAACTTCTCTAAGATCAGAAATTAAAGTTCTTCGCAAAACGCAAATAAAATGCTTTTAAAGCCACAAAATCATAAGCTTTCCTGTTGATCGTTGAAATTACGCAATCATTGTAATAAATGCTTTTAATTGTATTTATGGATTAACATCGATGCTATATAATCTATTCTTAGTCTATATTGGAGTTTTATATTTATTTTCCAAGTCTACTCTGTTTTACTTCTTAATGAAACTTATCGTAACAAGTTAAGATTATAACTTTCGCTTAACTTCTCGAAATCATTCCGGTCACTTTATAAATGTAAAATGTAAATTTTCTACATATATGTGTAAAAAAATAAATTCCAAAAAAAAAAAACACACATATTATTATAAACTTAAGATTTTTAGTTCATTGTTCATAGAGAAACTGAACAAAAATAAAAATTTAAGCATAGCAAAGAGGCAGCATATGTCCCCTGTATGTATGTAGGTATATATGTATGTATGTATGTATGGGTTGTTTGTATATATTGCACAAATATAATAAAGTTTTTGATAATTTACTTTCTCTTTCTTTCTTTCTTTCTTTCTTTCTCTATTATTAAGATAAAGTTATTGCTGTTCTTATACTTATAGTAGTAGTAGTAGTAGTAGTAGTAGGTGTGTCAACATTTGAACACCCTCTTTTTTAAGTATAACATCATTAAATATGAAACTCCTCTACTCTATATATATATCTTGTTCTTTTAGAGTAAAATTCACAACGAAACATAAACTAAAACAAATATTATCTCATGCATGCTAAGAGATTGGTGATGTTGTGCTAAAGCGCAACACGATGAGGCGTTAGAAACATCTTGTACTGACACGAAGATACAGTTTAGTTAGACAAAAGACGACATATAACAATGATAAAGTGTTTGTTGATGTTTTCAAAACGAAAACACACACACACACACACACCCTTCCATACACATAAGAAAGAAACACATTTAGACACTCAAGTATATAAAAGTGTGATATAGTCGTCTTATATGATTGTTAGTCCGTTAGTGTGTTATCAAGTGTTTATTTTATTTACTGGTTGTTAAATCATTGCTAACCTGTTAGGTTATTCCACAAATTTTAACGTTTCTAAGTGTTTGCAAATACAAAAAAAAAAAAAAAAAAAAAAAAAGAAAGCGGAGGAATCATTCTCAGCTTTAAACGAATTCTCGTTACGAAACTACTTTTGATGTAAATATATGCATTTGTCAGTTGTAAAAATGTCAAAAAGTTGATTTAATAAATATATATTTTTGTAAGTAAAGAGGACCCTTGGTCTCATATATAAGAGTATAAAAATAACTAAGTATTAATAAAACTAACCTGACTAAGTTAGCTTAAGCAGCATACTTATCCACATAAGTGCTTATATATAAACTTAACATATCACTGAATTTAAACTTAAACTTAACATATCACTAAATTTAAACTTAAACCTAACATATCACTAAATTTAAAGTTCAACTTAACATATCACTAAATATTTAAACTTCAACTTAACAGATCACTAAATTTAAACTTCAACTTAATATATCACTAAATTCAAACTTAAACCTAACATATCACTAAATTTAAAGTTCAACTTAACATATCACTAAATATTTAAACTTCAACTTAACAGATCACTAAATTTAAACTTCAACTTAATATACCATTAAATTTAAACTTAACATATCACTAAATTTAAACTTCAATTTCACATACCACTAAATTTAAACTTAAACTTAACAGATCACTAAATTTAAACTTCAACTTAATATACCATTAAATTTAAACTTCAACTTCACATATCACTAAATTTAAACTTCAACTTAACATATCACTAAATTTAAAGTTCAACTTAACATAT
>KK351062.1:524227-565233 GCA_000671755.1 Glossina brevipalpis | reverse complement strand
AAGTTCAACTTAACATATCACTAAATTTAAACTTAACATATCACTAAATTTAAAGTTCAACTTAACATATCACTAAATTTAAAGTTCAACTTAACATATCACTAAATTTAAAGTTCAACTTAACATATCACTAAATTTAAACTTAAACTTAACATATCACTAAATTTAAAGTTCAACTTAACATATCACTAAATTTAAACTTAAACTTAACATATCACTAAATTTAAAGTTCAACTTAACATATCACTAAATTTAAACTTCAACTTCACATATCACTAAATTTAAACTTCAACTGAACATACCACTAAATATTTAAACTTCAACTTCACATACCACTAAATTTAAACTTAAACTTAATACACCTAAAACATTCTGTACGAGAAGACTCCATACTTTTAGCGATACATAAACAAGAAATATATAGTCCGTAGAGACTATATATGTAATCACATAACAGAAAAGTTTTTCGCACAAACTAAAAGTTTAGGTTCAAATTTCAAATTTTTAGTACTCGTGGAATAAATCATAAAAATTCTTTGCACCATTTTCTAGGATTTTAGACAAAGATTGAAGATTAATTTCTTGATGAAAAGTGATCACTGTGCATTCATGTTTATGTTCCCTAATAGGATTTCTCAATGTACTCATCTCTTTTGTCGCAAATCTGTCTATCCACCGCCCGTCCAGGCGATGTAAAATTCTGCTCAGAGAAGCCAACAAGATTATCAGAAAATGTTCTGATTAAATACTTCTTTTCTACATTGCCAGACTACTACTAAGGTCTATACAACTGATAATAGTTGTATGCAATTTCTTATCGACCAGAAAAGTAACTAGAAGTCCAAGAAAATAGCATTTCCTTTGTCCATATTTCCGCTTTGATATGTGAAATCTGTAAAAAGTGGCTGATACTTCAGCCAGTATCGATACTCGAAACAGAGTAGTGGTTTCAAGCCGCGCTTAATAGAGAAATTAGCTGAAAGTATTGTAGTCCCAAATATTGTAAGAATCATGATCAGTTACGCTGGCTAGAGAAAATTTACAAACGCTCCAAATAGTTGCTCGCGATTTTATTGCTTAGAGAATATCTGCGTAGCGAACGTCTTTCTGACTGCTGTGAGCGATTTTTCATAGAGCTTTGCCTGGCTGTGCTTATTTCAACATCATGGGAAGCGTTAATAATGAGATGTTGAATTGGGCGTTGCTTTGCCCAAGAGAAAAAGTAGCCTATAAGTATTTTCCTATTTTCTTTAGGAATAAAAGAAACTTCTCTTTAATGGAGAATTTCATTTTCATTGAGAAGTATCGGTTATCGCTTCATATTTAATCTATGTGTATACTACCGTGATCGAGCCGTAACCGCAATATCCGACTTTAGTATAAATTAGCTGAAAAAGTCTTGCTTACACTTATTCTAATGTTTTTGACTTTAAGAGTCGAAAGTGCGCCAACACTACTTTTTTTTGTTCTCTCTTGAGCTTTTTTCTCCCCTTTTAACCCTTGTTTTCTCGCTGCTTAGTCTTTAATTCTTCACATTTATAGAGATCACTGTGTCATGATCATCACTGAAATGGCTTTTCATTATTCACGCTGATCAATAAAATCTATTGGTATAATAAGGTCCGTAAGGTCCGATTGTTCCAAAACCGGCTACTATGGGTAAATGGTTTTTTTTTCAAATTTTTTAAACATTTTAAAAAGATTTGCTAACGCGCATTCTCTTTTTTTAGTTTTCGTATTTGCAAAAATTAAACAAACAAACAAGTAACAGAATTAAGAAGCCTCCCGAGGAAGCTTCTCGAAAATTTGTAGACTTTGGAGTGCACTAAAATAAATTTGAACTTGTTTGTTTAAACAAAAAAAGCCGTTTAAAAACAACAAACAATGCATTCCGTTATTCTGATGCAAAATCATGGATTATGTTATGCGAAACGTAGCTCATTAAAATACTTTCATTTCAGCTTTATAAAGCAATAAATTAATTGCTCATACGCTATCTAAGAAATGTTTTAAAGCACATTTATTGTGTAAATGTGCCTTTTTATGAACAAAAACCATCGTATACTCTATACTTGCTCGTAGATAATGTCAATACATATGCAATTTACTTTTCACAAGACTTTTAACATAAAGTGGCGAATACATGTATCCCTATAGCTGTATTCATGTATGTTTTCACACACATATATATATAAATGTATATTTATATATATATATGTATAAATATATATGTATAAATATATATATATATATAGATATATATGCATGTATGTATGTATGAATACAACAGTAAGCTCCTCCTACGCAACGATACTATATAAATATATATATATATATATATATAATTATGTATGTATGTGTATATATGTATATAGGAGTATGTATATATATATACATATATATGTATATATGTATATAGGAGTATATATATATATATATATATATATATATATTCCTATAAACACATGGAAGGCGTTGCCTTATTTTTCCATTACAAACTCCGCCTTTTCAGCATCATTCAGCGCTGGAAGCTTATTTGATGAATAGTTTGATTTTTTTTTTACTTTTATTTCTTTTTTCTTTTTTTTTCTGCTACATCGTACTTAATTTATGGTGTGACGTTGTGTGAAAATTCATCTCATTTTTTAATTTTTAGACTTCACTTTCATTGACTTGCAAATAAATTTAATATTTAATGTAACGAAAACTACACACGGAATATTAACAAGTCTAGAAAGTTAATTCATTCTTTAAATATTTAGTCTTTGGATTTATAGTTTTCTCCTCTTAAGCGGTGCATATTTTCCGAACATCATGGTATCGTTTGCCGTGTTTTCTCTCTTTTTTGTAAACATGCGACGCAGTTTCATTTATTCTAAAATATAAAAGAACCGATAGCATTAAAAATGTAAATCTTTTTTTTTCAGGTTCCAAATATGATTAAATCTGTATAGTTCTTTAGTACTTCAGCATAAGTTATCAGACATATAAGGTGCTGTAGAACCAATCAAGGGCGAAATACCTATACCTTCTGGGTGAGCGTATTCATGTTATTAAAATAAATATTAAAATAAATATAAAATACAATAGTTAAATATAGAACAAAAGTAACTAATTAAATGAACTCAGGATTCAATTGACTTGAAATGTGATTTTTGTTGAGTACATATTATATCATGAATCAGAGGAAGACTTTTCATAAACTAGCTAATGGAAGATGAGATTAATAATAATATGTTAAGACACTTAGATAGTTAATGTAGTCTCAAGAAAATTTAGCGGGCATTTGGAATAGCCGCTAGTCGAATAATTTGACAATAGGCGGAATTAATTTGATTCTGTGGCATTACTTTAAAAGATATTCTTATGTAAGTTAAAACCTTTATTATGTGCTTTTTCAAAGCTGATAATTCTAATTGTATTTACGTTTACAAATGGAAAGAGGGCGGTCCACAAAATATCATATGGACGTTTACACACTTATAAATTCTTGATTTTTTTCCACATCTTAATTAAGAAAAACAGATCTTCAACGAGTGAAGGTTTCAAGTTGCTGCTTGCAGCTTTTACTAAAAGCCCGGTTAAAAAATGTTGTAAGTTTGAGGAATATTTAGCATTCGGTTAACTTTTAAAATAATGATAATAGTTTCCAAATTTTGCTGATATATTTTTTGTACGATCATATATTATCTAAGGTTCATCAGTAGCCTGTATTTCAAATTATACGATTCGTAAATCTTTATTCCGAATACGCAGACATGGAGATATTTTGATCACATTTACATAGTCGGTCTTGTATACGTTTTTGTTTTGATCATTTTCGACGAGTCCCCTTTACATTTATATTTGAACTAATTTAAATAATTTTCGATCATGATGTGACATAAGTTAAGAGGAAGTTCGATGGTCTAGAGAAATTTTCAGATTGCAATCTAAGAGAAAGCAAAAATTTGTTGTAGTGTGTTAGGCAAATTTAAGAGAACATATGAAACCAGCAATATTTACTCTATAAAGCAACGATAAAGTTAATGGCTCAGCAAAAATATGATGGATATTGAAGCTTATCGGCCAAAGTCCAAGGAAAATTAGTTTTATTAATTGTGAATCAAAGAAAAACAATATACTCATCTATAAATATATGTTAGGAGAAAGTACTAAAACGCGACTTATTTTCAACATGAAATTAAAAAAGGAAAAACGGGTTACAATAGGTGAAGTTAAAAAGAGAGGGAAACTAAATTTCAACACATTGTTTGAGGATAAACTTCGGACTTAATGGACGAACGTTCATATTCGACGAGCAGAAATAATATATATATGAAGGAACTAATAAACTGACACTAATCATACAGACAGACAAAAGCTTGGCATCTTACGATGTATTTCAGTCAATTTTTATTTAATTCTCATGTATTTATACTTCTTTACTTTGCAAACTCTAACAGGTGGACTCAAAAAGGTCGTAGGCTGGCACACAGATGGCGCTACTAGCATTAAATCCATATGATTTTTAGTTAGCCCTATACCTTCAAAAGACTCGTATATATATTTCACAGCTGTTGCATTATTAGTATGTGAGTTATAGCATTTTTAGTGAAGTAACTTATGTTCGTTTGAAAAAATGGATAAAAAGGAATTTCGTGTGTTAATCAAGCATTGCTTTTTGGCAAAAAAAAATACTATTGAAGTCAAGGCTTAGCTTGATAAACATTATTCAGACTTTGCACCAGGAAAATCAACCGTAGAGAAGTGGTTTCCTAATTTTAAACGAGGCGAAATAAGCACCGAGGACGATACACGTAGTAAACGCCCCAAAGACGCTGTTACCGACGAAAACTTAAAAAAAGTCCACAAAATAATTTCGGATAACCGTAAAATGAAGTTGATTAAGATAACTGAGACTCTAAAGATATCAAAGGAACGTGTTGGACATATCGTGAAAGAATATTTGGATAAACGAAAGCTCTGTTCAAAGTGGGTGCCGCACAATCGACCAAAAAACAACAACGAATTGATTATTCCAAGCAGTGTTTGAAGCTATTCAATCATAATAAACCCGAATTCCTGCATCGATGTGCGACAATGGATGAAACATGGCTCCATCATTTCGCACCGAAGACCAATCGACAGTCAGCCAAATGGACTGCACGTAATGACTGGATTATTTTGAGGCTAAAGACAAATCGTACTATAAAAATGGTATCGAAAAATTGTATGACCGCTATAATCGTTGTATCGTCCTCGAAGGCAACTATGAATGAATAATAAAATCAAATTCTATCAAAAGCAAAAAGAATTTTTCTATGTTAGCCTACGGATTTTCAGCTCGCCTGGTACTAAACTAAACCATCGTATAAGCTACGACACTTTATCTTCAAATATAACGACGTCTTGAGTTTATTATTGTTATTACACTCTATTGTTCAAGGCTAAATTGCTTCCGCTGAATATATTTTAGTAATTTCCATTAATATATTCACGAGCTTTACAATCATTTCATAGTAATAATATTTTTTTTTCAGGATTGAGTAGGATTTTCATTTAAAAACTATAAACGTGTGTTCTTGTTATACCTATCACAGGGAGTATGTTAAGTTATCGGAGGTCTACTATCGGCAATTGGACAAATTGAGTGCAGCGCCCAAAGAAAAGTGACCAAAATTGATCACTCGTAAAGGTGTCATTTTCCACCAGGACAATGCTAGGTCGCACACTTCTTTGGCCCCTCAGTGAAAATTTGATGGATCTTGCTTGGGAATTGATGGTACACCCACCTAATAGTTCTGATCTTGCGCCATCAGATTACCACTAATTTCGATCCCTGGCCAACTCACTTTATGGTAAAACTTTCAACGCTGAGGACTCTATAAAATCTCACTTAACTCAGTTTTTGACCGAAAGCGATCAGATTTTCTACGAGCATGGAATTTTCAAGTTGTTAGAGAGAAGGCAAAAGGTCACCAAACAAAATGGAAAATACATTATAGATTAAATTTCAGTCCAAGTTTAAAAAAAAAACCTTTTATTTTATTGAAAAAATCGGCAATTACGTAGTTGCCAATCCAATATAAAGTGCGGAATATTGAACTGAACGATTTTCTTAGAGTCGAGTCTTGGAGATTCTATAGCGAGATAAAATTAAAATTAGACACCAAAGAACGCGAAATTATTCAATTTTATGTCATTGGTACAATTTTTTAAAACGAAAATCGCAAAACATCTTGAATACCACTACATAGAAAATGCGTTCAAATAGCGGAAAAATATATTTGACGATGTTACCGATAAGAAATACAACCTATTAACTATAAGTCACCCTTACAATATAAAATAATACCGATATACAGAAGTAGGCCACACATTTTGGATGTTTCAAAATCATCAAAGTTATTCCACCAAACCTAAAAGCAGACCACCAATAACGTAAGAATTGATGGCAATCTGATGATAATATTAATTCTAGTAAGAATATACAGCACAGGGGGTATAGAGTAATTTCATTGAAATGAATAAGAACAACATTCAGTACAATTAAAAAAAAAAAAAAAAAATTTAAAATAAAAAAATAAAAAAAAAGAAGAAGAAGAAGAACACTTTTTGAAACAAAAGCAAAGGGTAAATATGCTTTACAGTAATGTAATGTTATATTTAGCAGAGAGAAAACTATGAAGTTGAGTTAAATTTTAGTGAAGAAATAAAGATGAAGATGATGAGATTTATGAACGCACACGCGTGCATTAAGCGACAGTCAAAGTTAATGGGATATTCAAATGCCGCACAATAGTACCCAGGGGAACGATAAAAATCATATTAATAAACATTTCCATTTATAGATGACGGTCGCTTACGCTACATCTACGTGTCTTTTTCTCTGTCAGCCTCAAGGAATGAAAAGCCTGCAAATAAGATAATTCAAGGTATACCACTGTCTTTGATAGATCTTTCAAATAACTTAAGCAATTTACTTTAGATGTTAGTGCGTGTATGTGCGCTATGATAAGCTGGATTGTATTGCTTGTGTAATATGTGTTCTGTTATTGTTTAAGTAAACAATATTTAATTAAATAACAAATTAGCTCTTGAAACAAGAATCCGTAAAATACAGGAGACAGGCACGAATGTCTGGATGTTTGCACATGTAATTGCCCATACGTCACCCGCATGTTTGGCTTTATTGACCCTCATCATCAGCATCATCATCATCATCATCATCATCATCGTTATCATCATTATCACCATCGTCATCGTCATCGTCATCGTCATTATTATTATTATTATTATTAGCATTATTATCGTTGCTATTATTTTAAACAATAAAATATTTGAAACTGTACATACATATGTACAAAATGTTTGCGTATATTTAACTGTGTGTGTGTGTGTATGTTTGTGAAATTAAGTTTGCAACTACTTAATTGTTTGTCCAATTTAAATGGTTTGGCTTTTTGTAATTAACACAATCTGCCTGCTTATGACATCTGCATGCCACAGGTGTCTAAACTATAATCTCTATGACATAATGTGTAGTCCAAGTTGACATAAACCGACAAACATACATATCATACACAAAACAGGCGTGCGAATAGATTAGTATTGTGCTAAGTCTATAAGTAAATTATGGCAAATGTCCTTGACAGTCATACACATACATACTTGTATATAACAACCCCTTTATAGCTCATTAGCAATATTTGGTGGTAGTCTCTCTAACGAGAAAATGTAATAAGGATATAAAGCGGGCATTTATACTTTATATACTTCGGTACATAGGTTGGTATGGTTCAAGATTTTATTCAACTACCCCTTTCTTGGTTACGAAGGACATCAAATATGACATAAGATAAATGTTGGTAAAATGGGCAAACAAAATTGACGATACCAACACAATACCACACAATATATACAGAACAATGCATATAACGTACATATCTCCTCTATATATATGTATATGCATATAGTGCCAAAGATACACGTACATTTCGTATTATTCTTTCAATTTAGAAACTTTTCTTTTAATGTTTCTTGCTTTTCTCGGAAATTAAGTTGATATATGTATATACATATATATCGAATAAAGCAAACATTTTTTTCCCTCCATTTGTCAAGTATTCTCCATGTCGACAATTTTAGACTAAGCCTACCACAACTGTTACTTTGTTTCTAAAGTTAATGATCAAAGTAAAGAATATATTAATTCACTTCTGTTATGCCGCCTGCTAGTGAACAGAGTGAAGTACGTCCATATCATTTGCTATAACAATAATATATATAATATAAAGAATAGTTAAAAGAATTACTTTCCCGATTACTATTATTGATTTACCTTTTAACACACAAATTTACATTCAGCCATGTGACCAGTTTTTTATATCAAAATATTTATTCCGCTATCATCACTAAATTAAATTAAAATTGAAATCAAAATGATAGCAAAAGTGAGTGCTGGATCATTCTCAAACAAAAAAGATAAAACTTCGATTCATTTCTCGTAACACCTGGCGACTCGTTACATAATTCAACCTTAAACTATAAGAAAACTAAATCCGCGCCTATTTCTGCATGTGTCATGAACTTCTTCTCGCAAGCATGACTGCATCACTGTACTGTAGAAGCACAAAGAAATATACTTTATATGTATGATGGAGAATGACACCTAACCACCATCAAATTTTCTGATTTAAGACGAGAGTTTAAATTTCGTTGCAATTTGTGTACATGTGACGATTGTTCATAAATGCGTTCGAGACTATTCTTCTAACCGAATATTCTTCTCTACTCGAATGTTTTTTTCCTCTTTTAGTTATACATGTCACTATGAGAGCTGCAGCGGTACTTGCTTATCTCAATTCAAGCCTCGACTTAGAAAAATTTTATCGTTAACCGCGTCGTTATAAAACTTCGAATTTTTATGACGGTACCCCAAACAACTTCTAAACCTATGAAATGAGTGTCGCCAAACTAAACATAATTTTGGAAATTATTTCTCTCAGTTTTTTATAAATTTGCACAGTGCATTGGATGGTGTTATCAGCTTTGTATAGCCGGTATTCTTTTTGCTGACAAGTTTCGGTCGGTTAACATAAAGAGATACGCTTTCTCGTCTGTCCCTGCCTCGAGTTTTCTCAGAAACTAAGCAGCTTCTTCTTGCTTCGGCCATATTGAGTTCCAGAAATTTTGCTTTCGTTTTTTTTTTTAATTATCAACTTTCCATTAGTAGTTATTAATTGCTTTTTAAGAGTCTAACATGCCATGTAAACGTAAATCTTATTTTTTAAACTAATTTTTTTTTTTTTCAAATGATTTAATAATACAGATAGATGTACAAGTCCTTTGTGATGTCGTGCAATTTACGTGACGGTTTTGGTTATTTTATAACCGAACAATATTCAGTTTTCCTATGAAAAATCCGCTACTGGAAATGTTTTGAGTATCGGCTCTTTTCGAGAAAGAAAACCACTAAACCAATTTATAGCGGCGTTCTTCGCATACATGATTAATACATATTCGCCAGCACATCGCAATATTTTACATAAAAATGCAGAAATTGCAGCCTTAGCTATTAATACTTTAAACACTTGGCAAAACGCTCAATATTTTTTAGACTTCCTAATATATATGTGACTATAATCATGTAGTATATATATATATATGTGTACTTAAAATATCTCATCGAAGGGTCAATGTTTTACTGCATTTAGTTATACGTACACACTAACACACACATCAAACAAATTAACCGTTTAACATCAACAATAGTAGCAAAAGGAGAAATGTTTTCATAGCACGAGTTAGTCATGTGAAAGTGCCTCTTTCCGGGAAATGCAACAAAAAAAAACAACTGAAAGCTCTTTTTCAATTTTACCCTTAATGTACCTAACAAATGCTGGCAACCATAACCCAAGCATTTAATGACCACATCGGTAACTATTTATTCGATTTCATACCAGTCTTTCTTAGTCGGAATACACACTTTGCTACGCATGTAATTATTCAATTTAATAAGTCCCTTTTACGCCTTTTAAAATCTCTCATACTTTCAAGTAGACAACACGTCTACCTTTTATATATATATATATATATATATGCATGTGTATATGTGTATATGTATTCATATATTTATGACTTAAATATCTGGCAAAATATATGTATTGCGAAACAATATGTGTGTGCGGTTGTATGATAATTAATGTCTTTTTACCCATTAGAGAAACATGGTGTTTTGTACACGTGAACGGTTGGCAGCTTGTATAATCTGTTTAATTTCTTTTAAACGTTGTCGGACCGATCAACTCTCGTTACTGTGTTTTAGGCTCAATTTAATGGAAACTTATTTTAGTTGGGTTTTTCCGTTTTTTGTTTCGAATTAAGCTAAATCGTTTTATCTCCTGATACTAAATGTGTTTTAAGTTAACTTTTGTCTACACATAAATTTATTTTATTTATTATATCCTAATTTTGTCATAAACAATGAAACGGTCTTTAGTTAAAGAAATTTTTATAGCAGAGAGATGTAAAGGAACGACATGGACAAGCAATATACCATCAGGTGTGCCCCTTTTTATTGTTCATACTTACTTACCCTCTACCTCTCTCTGCAAGACGTAGAGGCCTCGAATTTTTTCAAATTATTTGATAACCCAATCGTTCAACCCGTATATGATAATCATCAATCCGTGAAGGAAGACTTAATAGTGTACCGATGCGACCCTCTAAAGTGTAAAGCACATATTATATTACATGAATATAAACGCGGGGGGGAAAAAGTATTAAAAAAACGAAAATTTCAAGACATCAACCAATGATGATTTAAAAAAAAATTCAACATAATTGATATCACAATAGGCAAACATTAAAGAGAAATCTGACCATTTACACGGTACTTAGCAAGTCCGTACCCTTTTCTTTTCTAGTTTCCTAAATCATCAAACTTAGTCTTAAATTCGCGTTCTCTTAAGTATCATTTAAACTAGTCCAGCGAATGTTTAGAAATGCGTACATCCTCTCCACCCCGCCCCCACAGACGTTCCATTAAATTTATCATATCACTTATAATAAAAATTACACATATTCTTGATCAGTTAACGTAGCGAAAGGTAATGTACGGAAGGTATGAAAGAACTCGTGAAAAGAAAAGTAAAACAAGAGATCGAAAAATTGCATTTACTAGAAAATATTTGGAAGGAAAAACTGCCTCTGCTAGGTATGTATTTAATGAATTTAATTCCTTTATTTTTTGTCTTGTTGAAAATTAGAATTTTCTTTGCATTACATTACTTTTATTTATTGTTATTTTGAAATGAAAGAAATCAGAAATGTTCGTTCTTTATTCTAAAGAAACGCTTCGTTACTAATTCTGTATCGTAAGTATGTATAACAGGTGGGCTGAAACGTTCGTAGGCTGACACATAGATGGCGCTACTAGTATTAAATCCATATGATTTTTAGTTAGCCCTATACCTTTAAAAGACTCGTGTATACATTTCACAGCTATTGCATTATTAGTATGTGAGTTATAGCATTTTCAGTGAAGCAACTTTTGTTCGTTTGAAAAAATGGATAAAAAGGAATTTCGTGTGTCGCCATAAAGCATTGCTATTTAACGAAAAAAAATGCTATTGAAGCCAAGACTTGGCTTGATAAAGATTACTCGGACTTTGCATCAGGAATATCAATCGTAGAGAAGTAGTTTGCTAAATTTAAACGAGGCGAAATGAGCAACGAGAACGGTGCACCTAATGAACGCTGTCAGCGAGGCTGTTACCGACGAAAACATCCAGAAAGTCCACAAAATAATTTCGGATAACCGTAAAGCGAAGTTGATTGAGATAGCTGAGACCGTAAAGATATCAAAGGAAGGTGTTAGACATATCGTGAATAAATATGCGAAGGATATGCGAAGGCTCTGTTCACAGTGGGTGCAGCAGCGAGCTTACAATCGACCAAAAAACAACAATGAATTGATGATTGCCTTAGCAAAGACATTTTTAGTAAAGACACAAACCTCAAAAATTGTTATGGGCTAACTTCACACCAGTAAAAAATCGGTCACACCCACCCAATTTTATAAAATATAATATTTGCATTTTTTTCCAGAAGGAAATATCGGGAAGTCCAATAAAATTTGATATACATATATACATATATATATATATATAACAAACTGTTAAGGTTTGTCGGGAAGCACCGAGTTTCTTATTAATTTTGTTCGCATATGTGCGAACGTAGCATTCAGCTCCGTTCATACTTCTTCACATGTACATTCATATATACATACTATTCCTTTAATCTTGCTGACTCAATATCAGCAACAAACTTGTTGCTAAGCACACTATCATATATACATAAAGGTTGATCTTCTCTCCAGGCACTCGGTTATGCATACACATACATTATTTCTATTGCTAGGTGAAATACTTTTATTATTATTGTTACTAGGCACACATTTATATCTATACATCTATATCTTCTTGGGGCTAGGCGCACATACGTACACACATCGGTATTGTTAATGTAATACCGTAATATGCTCTTGATGCTAGGCAAACATTTGCATAGACGCATGTATTATTGGTGTTACTAAACGCACACTCATACATACGCATATAGCTTTCGTGTTGCTACGCACACATCTATAACAACAACAACACACATATTAATCTTTCTTAATATCCCATATAGAGATACTTCTATACTTGTTTAATTTATACCAACACATAGAAAATAATCTACATGTAAGTAATTGCAATAATCATGAACATAATCGTAATGAATATACGAGATAGTAACTACGAAGGTGTGATGGAAAATCATTCAGTTGCGCTACGGCTGCTAAAGAGATAAGTGGCATAACGATAGGACTGAAAGTTCATATCGTCTTCGTGGATAGGGGATGGTGGTAGATTTAGTTTAGTCACTATCCCTAAATGACTGATCGGGTGATTTTGACTAGATGGTCAGCAAGTTAAGTTTAGTCGTTTTCTTCAACAAATAGATTTCAAGGATAGGAAACATCAGGCTTATCTTAATCGCTATCCTTGCATGACTGACAAAGCAGGGAGTAATAGGAGGCCGGCCGACTTAGTCTAGTCGATTTCTTTCACTCTTAGACTTCACGTATAGGGAATAACAGGACATTTGTTATCCCTGATTGACTGCGTGGACAGATAGTCCTAATAGCTTTGACCGAAAACAACAAACTCAGGTGACAGGCAGCTCCGCTGACTCATTGGGCTTGCTGTCTTATCACAAAATTTTCCATTTCAGAGTAACAAGAAGAAAAACGCGAATCATAGATAAAATTTGAACTCTGTAACAATATTTACAACGTGAGAAGTAAAAGCCGGAATAATGGATACGGTCAGATGATATTTAACTTCCAAAATTACGAGTGAGCCATCTCATCGCGCGTGTGCGTGATGGATTATAACCAGTTTCTTGAATACAAATAAATATAAGATATAAAACAAACAATACAAAGATCTAAATATTTTTTTAGAAATTTTGTTTGGGAATGGACCTCTGAAAAGTTGGGTTAAGAAGAGCAGTTACAAGGTTTATCAAATGCATCGTTAGAGATTTTTTTTATGGCTTTTCATCATCGTCACAGATCATGGTTATCATAAAAATAAAACTTAGTGATCCAGTGTTTTTAGTCTAAAATCTATTAACGAATCAATGAAATAACAATATTTCTCGGAAGATATGTCAAACGAATCACATTTTTCTCTCATTTCTGGTTAGTATCAAACTGTATAGTTATCATATAAGATGAATGTATTAGATACATTATTTAAACAATTTTCGGTTAAATTAAATGGAATCATGTTATTTTGTCAACTTCCGGTTATTATATCTCAGTTACAATATTTGAAAGCAAAGCAAAGCAAAGCAAAGCAAAGCAAAGCAAAAAGCAAAATAAATAAATAAAAACTTTTTGTATAAATAAAAAGTTTAGAAACTTTCTCTCCCTTCTTGTTTATGCGTTGTAAACAATAAAACATTTTAAAACGAGATTTCAAATGAAAACAACATTAAATATCCTGAAGATGAGAAAAACATGTGCACATAGAAAACAAAATGAATTAAAAATCCTTAAACTTCCGTTTGTCCGTAATGTCCAGCTTTACCGTTTAATAAAAAAAACAAAAAAAAAAATAAAACAAAAAAAAAAAAAGGAAAAGCTACAGTAATAGAAAATATATGGCATACACACAAGTTTGCTGTTACAAGTTCGTGTCTGTCTGTATGTGCTTACTTTGTGATATGATATCCTTCTTTTTCTTTATCACTTCCGCCATAAATTTCATTTCGTTTATATTTCTATTAAAACTACAAATGTTGATATTGTGAGCTTTTTCTTTTTTTTTTTTTTTTTNTATATATATATATATATATATGCATGTGTATATGTGTATATGTATTCATATATTTATGACTTAAATATCTGGCAAAATATATGTATTGCGAAACAATATGTGTGTGCGGTTGTATGATAATTAATGTCTTTTTACCCATTAGAGAAACATGGTGTTTTGTACACGTGAACGGTTGGCAGCTTGTATAATCTGTTTAATTTCTTTTAAACGTTGTCGGACCGATCAACTCTCGTTACTGTGTTTTAGGCTCAATTTAATGGAAACTTATTTTAGTTGGGTTTTTCCGTTTTTTGTTTCGAATTAAGCTAAATCGTTTTATCTCCTGATACTAAATGTGTTTTAAGTTAACTTTTGTCTACACATAAATTTATTTTATTTATTATATCCTAATTTTGTCATAAACAATGAAACGGTCTTTAGTTAAAGAAATTTTTATAGCAGAGAGATGTAAAGGAACGACATGGACAAGCAATATACCATCAGGTGTGCCCCTTTTTATTGTTCATACTTACTTACCCTCTACCTCTCTCTGCAAGACGTAGAGGCCTCGAATTTTTTCAAATTATTTGATAACCCAATCGTTCAACCCGTATATGATAATCATCAATCCGTGAAGGAAGACTTAATAGTGTACCGATGCGACCCTCTAAAGTGTAAAGCACATATTATATTACATGAATATAAACGCGGGGGGGAAAAAGTATTAAAAAAACGAAAATTTCAAGACATCAACCAATGATGATTTAAAAAAAAATTCAACATAATTGATATCACAATAGGCAAACATTAAAGAGAAATCTGACCATTTACACGGTACTTAGCAAGTCCGTACCCTTTTCTTTTCTAGTTTCCTAAATCATCAAACTTAGTCTTAAATTCGCGTTCTCTTAAGTATCATTTAAACTAGTCCAGCGAATGTTTAGAAATGCGTACATCCTCTCCACCCCGCCCCCACAGACGTTCCATTAAATTTATCATATCACTTATAATAAAAATTACACATATTCTTGATCAGTTAACGTAGCGAAAGGTAATGTACGGAAGGTATGAAAGAACTCGTGAAAAGAAAAGTAAAACAAGAGATCGAAAAATTGCATTTACTAGAAAATATTTGGAAGGAAAAACTGCCTCTGCTAGGTATGTATTTAATGAATTTAATTCCTTTATTTTTTGTCTTGTTGAAAATTAGAATTTTCTTTGCATTACATTACTTTTATTTATTGTTATTTTGAAATGAAAGAAATCAGAAATGTTCGTTCTTTATTCTAAAGAAACGCTTCGTTACTAATTCTGTATCGTAAGTATGTATAACAGGTGGGCTGAAACGTTCGTAGGCTGACACATAGATGGCGCTACTAGTATTAAATCCATATGATTTTTAGTTAGCCCTATACCTTTAAAAGACTCGTGTATACATTTCACAGCTATTGCATTATTAGTATGTGAGTTATAGCATTTTCAGTGAAGCAACTTTTGTTCGTTTGAAAAAATGGATAAAAAGGAATTTCGTGTGTCGCCATAAAGCATTGCTATTTAACGAAAAAAAATGCTATTGAAGCCAAGACTTGGCTTGATAAAGATTACTCGGACTTTGCATCAGGAATATCAATCGTAGAGAAGTAGTTTGCTAAATTTAAACGAGGCGAAATGAGCAACGAGAACGGTGCACCTAATGAACGCTGTCAGCGAGGCTGTTACCGACGAAAACATCCAGAAAGTCCACAAAATAATTTCGGATAACCGTAAAGCGAAGTTGATTGAGATAGCTGAGACCGTAAAGATATCAAAGGAAGGTGTTAGACATATCGTGAATAAATATGCGAAGGATATGCGAAGGCTCTGTTCACAGTGGGTGCAGCAGCGAGCTTACAATCGACCAAAAAACAACAATGAATTGATGATTGCCTTAGCAAAGACATTTTTAGTAAAGACACAAACCTCAAAAATTGTTATGGGCTAACTTCACACCAGTAAAAAATCGGTCACACCCACCCAATTTTATAAAATATAATATTTGCATTTTTTTCCAGAAGGAAATATCGGGAAGTCCAATAAAATTTGATATACATATATACATATATATATATATATAACAAACTGTTAAGGTTTGTCGGGAAGCACCGAGTTTCTTATTAATTTTGTTCGCATATGTGCGAACGTAGCATTCAGCTCCGTTCATACTTCTTCACATGTACATTCATATATACATACTATTCCTTTAATCTTGCTGACTCAATATCAGCAACAAACTTGTTGCTAAGCACACTATCATATATACATAAAGGTTGATCTTCTCTCCAGGCACTCGGTTATGCATACACATACATTATTTCTATTGCTAGGTGAAATACTTTTATTATTATTGTTACTAGGCACACATTTATATCTATACATCTATATCTTCTTGGGGCTAGGCGCACATACGTACACACATCGGTATTGTTAATGTAATACCGTAATATGCTCTTGATGCTAGGCAAACATTTGCATAGACGCATGTATTATTGGTGTTACTAAACGCACACTCATACATACGCATATAGCTTTCGTGTTGCTACGCACACATCTATAACAACAACAACACACATATTAATCTTTCTTAATATCCCATATAGAGATACTTCTATACTTGTTTAATTTATACCAACACATAGAAAATAATCTACATGTAAGTAATTGCAATAATCATGAACATAATCGTAATGAATATACGAGATAGTAACTACGAAGGTGTGATGGAAAATCATTCAGTTGCGCTACGGCTGCTAAAGAGATAAGTGGCATAACGATAGGACTGAAAGTTCATATCGTCTTCGTGGATAGGGGATGGTGGTAGATTTAGTTTAGTCACTATCCCTAAATGACTGATCGGGTGATTTTGACTAGATGGTCAGCAAGTTAAGTTTAGTCGTTTTCTTCAACAAATAGATTTCAAGGATAGGAAACATCAGGCTTATCTTAATCGCTATCCTTGCATGACTGACAAAGCAGGGAGTAATAGGAGGCCGGCCGACTTAGTCTAGTCGATTTCTTTCACTCTTAGACTTCACGTATAGGGAATAACAGGACATTTGTTATCCCTGATTGACTGCGTGGACAGATAGTCCTAATAGCTTTGACCGAAAACAACAAACTCAGGTGACAGGCAGCTCCGCTGACTCATTGGGCTTGCTGTCTTATCACAAAATTTTCCATTTCAGAGTAACAAGAAGAAAAACGCGAATCATAGATAAAATTTGAACTCTGTAACAATATTTACAACGTGAGAAGTAAAAGCCGGAATAATGGATACGGTCAGATGATATTTAACTTCCAAAATTACGAGTGAGCCATCTCATCGCGCGTGTGCGTGATGGATTATAACCAGTTTCTTGAATACAAATAAATATAAGATATAAAACAAACAATACAAAGATCTAAATATTTTTTTAGAAATTTTGTTTGGGAATGGACCTCTGAAAAGTTGGGTTAAGAAGAGCAGTTACAAGGTTTATCAAATGCATCGTTAGAGATTTTTTTTATGGCTTTTCATCATCGTCACAGATCATGGTTATCATAAAAATAAAACTTAGTGATCCAGTGTTTTTAGTCTAAAATCTATTAACGAATCAATGAAATAACAATATTTCTCGGAAGATATGTCAAACGAATCACATTTTTCTCTCATTTCTGGTTAGTATCAAACTGTATAGTTATCATATAAGATGAATGTATTAGATACATTATTTAAACAATTTTCGGTTAAATTAAATGGAATCATGTTATTTTGTCAACTTCCGGTTATTATATCTCAGTTACAATATTTGAAAGCAAAGCAAAGCAAAGCAAAGCAAAGCAAAGCAAAAAGCAAAATAAATAAATAAAAACTTTTTGTATAAATAAAAAGTTTAGAAACTTTCTCTCCCTTCTTGTTTATGCGTTGTAAACAATAAAACATTTTAAAACGAGATTTCAAATGAAAACAACATTAAATATCCTGAAGATGAGAAAAACATGTGCACATAGAAAACAAAATGAATTAAAAATCCTTAAACTTCCGTTTGTCCGTAATGTCCAGCTTTACCGTTTAATAAAAAAAACAAAAAAAAAAATAAAACAAAAAAAAAAAAAGGAAAAGCTACAGTAATAGAAAATATATGGCATACACACAAGTTTGCTGTTACAAGTTCGTGTCTGTCTGTATGTGCTTACTTTGTGATATGATATCCTTCTTTTTCTTTATCACTTCCGCCATAAATTTCATTTCGTTTATATTTCTATTAAAACTACAAATGTAGATATTTTTATATTTATTTTTTTTTTTTTTTTTTTTTTTTTTTTTTGTTCTTTATAAAAAACGTATGAACACAAAAACAACAGTAACCAAACAATGTAAGCTGACAGTCAAAGAAAAAAAGTTTAGAAAAGCTGTTGTTTCTCTTAATGCGAATCTTAGATACCTACACCATCTCGTAACCTTAGCCTAAGACACAGAATTGTAAGTGATTTAATGGGAACATTTGGATTATAACACGCTACCTTGCTTTCATTTGTGAACCAATTAATAACAAATGACAGTAATTAACGTAAAAAATGTAATGTATCAAGAAGAACGTAATTTTTCAGAACCTGCTGTACCTGCTGAGAAGCTTATAGATAAGTTATGCTCTAAATATATTTTAATTGACTAAAAACACATGATAGTCTATTAATACTGGATTTATATAATTAATTTCATCGAATTAGATGCGCATTAGACATCACAACTTTCTCTCGCTAGACTCCAAAAATAATGACTTAAATTCTTAATGCAGAAAAACGTGATCAGGGTGATTGTACAACATAACACAGAATACTAACAACAATCAATCTACTGTTAGAATTTAGGAAATTTTGAGAACCAAATTTTAAGTTAGGCAATGCAGATGCACGTCCATAGCATTGGTCAAGCAATAAACACTCTACATATATGATTTCGTAACATTATTTATTAATAACAACAACTAATGTATTTGAAGATTGTGTAATCAAAAAGTTCAATATTTCTTCAAGAAATTATTAATTATCAAAATTTGGTGTATTCGATAGAAATTCATGAACTACAACTTAGCACTCAAAATTAAGATTAACTTAAATTATTCGAGTATATGATTAAACGGATCGTTTTGTTTATTGTTGCTAGAATTATTAAAATGACTAAACACTAAATCTAATATCTTTGTTTTTGTATCGAAATTAGTGCTCGATTTGGTAGCATTGGAACTTGTATGCTTACGCATTTATCGTATGTTTATTATATGGAAACACAGAACTGTTTATTAATATTTCAAAATATATATATATATTAATATTTCCGTTCTAAAGTAAGGTTACCTGAGATGAAGAAAGAGTGAAATCATAGTCAATGTAAACGCTTTAAAAGAAGAATGCGTACCTGAAACTTTTTCTTTACGGATTTTGCTGTTACATCTAAGTTGTGAAAACGGATAAAAGCAATTTTCTACATTATATAGAGCTCGGTTACGCGCAAATACAGTCGTGTCATTTAGAAATTTTCACGTTAGATTCTAACGCAATATTGGAGTTTACTTCTAATTTTCTTAAATTAAACTTTTTTTCTACTGCATCAGGCAGTAAGTAAAAAAAAAAACTTTTTGTATCCCAAGAACAAAAAATTTGTGTTCCTATCAAAAAAAAAAAAAAGGGTCCTACAGATATTTAATTAATATTTAGTCTTTCTTGCTCTCGCTCAATTTGAGCGAAATTAAGCCGTATGGACAGAGAAGATTAAATCGATTCACACAGATCCTTATATCTATTAAGAAGGTATCGTATCTCTAATGCTTATTCTGAATATGACGAATGCTACAACGATATTAGTATGTCTCGAATGATGGTCGTTAGTTATATTAAAAAGAAAAAAAAAAAAAAAATTTTAAAAACAAAGGCACTCACGTCTCACCGGTGTTGTTAACTAAAAACAAAACTGTATGCCGTGCTTGTGTAGTATGCATAAATCACAAAATGAGTTTTTCTTCTCCCTCTCTTAACTTGCAATGTATGTACGTATATGGGTCCGTGCGAGCCTGTGTATGACACCGAATATTTACCAACAACAAAGGGTAACTCAAACTCAAACAATTTCGGCCCTTAAGGAGTGGAGAAGAAAGGACAACATGTGAATAATTTTACATATTTTCATTCGGGCATACATACAAAAAGCCATGAGACAAACTTAACAAGCGAAAGAATAAGTTTGTCACGCAGTTCAGATCATCAGGGGCCCTAAAGAAGTATAACGGTGGTAAACTATAATATTTTATCTCTTCATATAAAGCACGTTCGCAGCTCATGTATGCAAATGTGGCTACATTAGAATTTTCATCAGTCTGAGTTACCGAAAACAAAAAAAAAACAAAAAAAATTGGAAAAAATTTCTAGAATTATGTATCATACAAACACACACACACGTACTCAACATGCATAAACACGAAACTAAGTATGTTACATGCATGCATCTGTAACATCTTTATATCTCAGAGTTTTCATCTATGAAAACCGCAATAAAGTCTTTTTTGCCATTTGCAATTCAGGTTTTTTTTTTTGTTTATTTTTTTTTATTTTTCATGTTTATCTATTTAAAGCAAAGCTACTTGGTATTCGTTTAGTGGTATTTAAAGTTACGCTAAGATGGAAACCTGAAAGAATCTCTCTCTCTGTCTCTCTCTCTCTCTCTCTCTCTGCAATTTAACCTTTGACTTGAGCATATTTTCTTTACTTTATTTGCCAAAGAAAGTTTTTCTTCGGTTTTGAAGAAAACAAAAAAAAAAAAAACGAAAAAAAACAAAAAAATGAAAGGAAGAAAGCTTACACATGCACACATACATATGTCGTTTGTCATTATTTAAAATCCTTTTGACAGCTATATCGCATGAATACGAAGATTGTCAGACAAGCACACACACGCACGCATTCGCTGATGATATCAGCTGTCACATAAACGAAGGGTAGATTAAATTAAATGTAAGTTTCAACAAGATCGAGCAAAAAGAGAAAAAACAGGAAAATAAATGATTTACTGTTTGGATTCTTCAAGAATTAAGGCAAAAAAAAAAATTTGTATACATTTTGTAACCTTTCAATGAAATTCAATTAGTGACAACAGCAGAGGTTTCGAGCAATTTAAGGGTCTAAAGAGATTATAGAAGTAAAACAAAAATTTCAGCTCGAACGACATTTAAATCTCTGGTCAATTATTCGCTCATTCCCCGCTCATTCCTAGATCAAACCTAGACAAATCGACATTTGTTAGGCAAAGATTTATAAATCACATTAAATCAAATTAATATTATTAAACTCCAGAGAGAATGAAACGATTTCATATATTTGTAACAACTCCGACATAATAATACTAAATGAGCGGAACGGAACGCTAATGTTTATTTTAACGTGAATTTTATTTAGAAAGTAAAAAAAAAACACTTTTATATTTTACAGAAAGATTAGAAGGTTCCTTTAGTTATGTCCTTTGCCTTTGCCTTTGCTTTGCTCGTCTGTTTTTCTGCCCGTCTATTTCTTTGTCTAGTGTCTCATGATATATGAAAACATCGCGAGTATGACGTCAAAACTTTTCGTTAAAAAAAGTATTTTCAATTTCGCTCTTGTTATTAAGTGAAACAAGTGGTTTCAATTATCAAAAAAAAAAAAAAAATAAAAGTGTCCTCAACTTCTTATATTATGACCGCAATATTTTGAAGTTTTTAATGTCGACCCTTAACTTAGAGTCTCTTACTTATTTTTCCTTTTTTAATCAAATCATTGTTTTAAAATTGGAAAGTGTTCCAATTGTCATCACTGCAATCTTTCCGTCAATCGCGCTAAAGTTTCCAACTCCTACTGATATAGAATTTATTGTCATTCGAACGAAAATCAATAGTAAAAATTTTCTTCATAACGTGTTCCTATATTACCTCAAATGCGTGTGTTTTTATCTATATGAGACATGTTGCTCTTATTCGTGATGTCGTGGAAACTGTAATGCGCGCTCATCATATCGTCATGATGTTTGGGTGATCTTAACTTACCGCAAATATTGATGTTCTTATTCAGGTCCTTTATAAAGAGGTTTCTTGCGTTCCATCTGATAGAGCCAAAGCGTTTCTCAACTTAATACTTGATTTGAAACTTCTTCAACAGAATATAGTTTCCAATTATATTAGGAGGTTTTTTAGATCCTAGTTTTGCAAATTTTCCTCAAATATTTTTGAAAGATTCTCCACCGTTTAGTTTATCTGAAGATCATGTACTTTGTCCTTCTATTGCAGATATGATAATATCTCTTATCAGACAAACAAGCAAAGTTTCTTTTCTTTAAATTCACACAACAAACCTTTTGCCAAAACTAATATTTTATTTCTCCATACTCGTTATCAAACATTAATCCTGGTTTCTCAACATTGAAACCCTAATCTTTTACTGGTGTGAAGTTAGCCCTCACTTGTTAGGCCACATTTTTTCTCTTTGCTAAAAATAGGGGCTAACTTCACAGTTGGTACGTGTCTTTGCTAAGGCAATTGATAATACAGAGATATAGAAAAATAAACGAAAATAGAAAATATAAACATAAATGAAAAACAAAATCATGTCTTATGCTATAAAAAATACAAAAAAAAAAGATTACTTTTACTATTCATCATGAACAGTGCGCTCGTAATTTGACAAAAATTACAATGTACAAACCTCCAGTTTTTTGATACATCTTAAAGTGTTCTAAAATCAATCAGAAAAAATTAACTTCATGATACAAAATAGGGGAAATCAGAGTCAAAGTGTCTTTACTACAAAAAAAAATGTTGAAGCCTCCTAAGTAAACAACACTTTTTCTTTTATTACTATACAACGATATGACGCAAATGTATGGACTGATTCAAAAGATTATGGAATGTTTTCCACATCGAGTTCATATTCGATCGGAAACATCTGTGACGGGTAACGAAAGAATATGGCGGATAATGCTGGACAATGCTTTTTTTTTTGCTGATAATCAATACTGCAAAACCTTTTGCAATTCAATTACAAACGCATTATAAGATGCTTGCTCCCTTTCCTAAGAAAAAAATGAATGATAGTAATTGATATGGCATTCGATGACATCTTATCTCTTGCTTACGAATCCTTTTGTTCTATTCTCGCGCATGGTTTTCTTACGCAAATCAATTTAGTGATAGAGAAATTTGTTGACTTCTATTTCTATTTTATTCTAACGCCAAACATGCAATTACAGAAATAGATACTAAAATTTGGTACAAATGAATTAAAAAAAAAAACACGAAAATGTATATTCGGCATCAATGTTTGCGATGGCGTAGTTGATGCGCTTAAATGCACGTGTGTGAGCGTGATCGATTCGCACGCATGCATATTTGGTGTTAGAGATAGAAGAGAATAGAAATAGAAATCAATAAGTTTCTCTATCACTATAATTGATTTGCGTTAGAAAACTATGTGCGAGAATAGAATAAAAGGATTCGTAAGCAAGAGCAAGCGAGCAATCCTTTTTTGTTGCATTATGTGTGAAGGAAATAAAATCCGTCAATGATTGTAATATTTGCTAAAATGTCGTCGATTGTCATATCTATTACTATCATTCATTTTTTTTTTCTTAAGAAATAGAGAAATCATCTTGTAATGCGTTTGTAATTGAATTTCGAGAGATCTTTGCAGTAAAATTGATTGATAACAAAGAAGAACAAACCAAAAATTGTATAAAACAAATTCTACTTAAAGCATTGTCCAGCGTTATCCGCCAGATTTTTCTATCTTTCTGATCAAATATAAGTATAAAGAATTCCATAATCTTTTGAACCCATCCAAACGTTACGTCATATCGTTGTTTAGTAAAAAAAGAAAAAGTACTGCTTACTTAGGAGGCTTTTATATTTCAGCTGAACAAATAAACAAATAGGAAATAGTACATATTGACACTTTTCACTATGATGTCCCCTACTTTCGATCATGAAGTTACGTTTTCCTGATAGCTTTTGGAACCCTTTAAGATATATTAAATAATTGGCGGTGTATTATTTCTTTAAAATGTTCTATAACGTGGTTTGTAGATTATAATTTTTGTCTAACTTCAAACGCACTGTTCATGATAAATAGTAAAAATAATCTTTTTTTTTTTTTGTATTTTTTATAACATAAGGCATAATTTAGTTTTTCATTTATGTTTATATTTTCTATTTTTGTTTAGGTTTTTTTGTAAACATTTTGTTTATTTTTTCCATCCTGCTTTATTATCAATTATCTTAGCAAAGACATTTTTAGCAAAGGCACTAACCTTAAAATATTTTGGGAGCTAACCTCACACTAGTGAAATTTCAAATTATCAGAGAGATGGCAAAAGTTCATCGCACAAAATGGAAAACACATTATAGATTAAACTTCATTCCAAATAAAAAACCAAAAAAATCTTTTATTTTATTAAAGAAATCGGTCATTACTTAGTTGCCAACCCAATAATTTTCTTACTTGTTATTCTTTGGATAGGCATCTTGTTATGATGGAAAATATAGAGAGATTTATTCAGTAAAATAAACAGATTAAAGGCATTTATTTGTTATGAAGTTTATTAAGTTCGGAATGAACAGGAAGAATTTTCTTGTTTTTTTTTTTTTTTTTAAACAAAATTTACCACAACTTTATTAAAAGTTGTTAAAAACAAGTGTTTTTTGACAGTACTTCAAATTACTTCTAGTTGAAACAAAATTTAATCTGTCAAGAAACAGCCACCTGGTCTTTTGTAGTGTTTTTTTTTCTTTCTTAGTGTCATGTTTCCTTTTAATATATTGTTACAAAATTGTTGTATTTTTCCTTCAGATAAAGTCCGTATCGCTAGATCATGAAAAGCGTTGATTCTATTTATACTTTTGCATATATCAGACGATTTTCTATCTGATGTTTACAATGGAAGAGAAATAGGAAAAGGGAAACTTGTTCGTTCGTTTTGTCCGAGAGAGTGTGTCCGACGAAGTCTGTCAGCGTTAAAAATAAGGGTGGGTTTTCTTAAATTAATTTGTTATTGGAAGAGTTGAAGTTAAGCTGTCAACGAGAACAGCTCAAGTGAGAAAAACCTTAGATACGAATTAATACAATTACTAGGTACGGAAGTAACACTTTAATCAAATATTTTGTTAGAAGAAAAAACAAAATATAAAATAATTTTTAGTGAAAACAAACAATCATATAAGCATGCATTGAATAATTAATAAAAATAATTTTTTTTTCTTTTTTATTGTCAACGTTTTTGTAATTAAATAAAGATATTTAGTTGAAAATGCATTAAACCCTACAATTATACGTTAATTAAGCAATTAACAGAAAATGTTTGTTATTAATCGTTTATAATTAAATAAAGATAATTAATTGAAAGTGATTAGCTTGTGTAGAAAGAAACTTTAGGGTGTTTATTGTAGTGGAACAATCACAAAAATAAAAGGCGAAAGAAAAGAAATATATGGAAGCATTAGACACTTTACTTGGTCGACATATCTGGAAATAATTTAATAACAAACTGCTGCAATGGACGCCATGACCTTAACAATACTGTAGTTTAGTGGAGAGGATAACTTATCACAAGCTGGAAGCCTAAACGATGATTGCTGGATTACAATCCCATTCTGCGATGCCTACTAATGACCTTTGCAGCTAGATTTCCCGACGTAGTTTCATTAAATTTTATGAACATCACAAACACTGTGTTCCATTCTGCTATAACTCATTATTGGATTTCTCGAGATAGTTTCGTTAATCGTGTTAAATTTCGCGGGAATTGTTGTCAATTTTTGCTTTCATCGACAGTTGCAAATGCGCCTTTTTACGACGTCGGCCGGTATCGCATAAGAAGGGATTTTGCCTGTTGTACATTTCAGCAAGCTTGCTGCAAACGTACTTGACCGCTTTGTGATTTTCGTAACAATATGATCTGCGAGAAAATAATATTTAATATCGCTATGCTTCGACCTTTGTCATTCAACATTTTTAGTCACAGCTTAGCATCTAACGTTATCTCCATATAAGACGAAGGTCTCACTTGGTTTTAAAGCATCCATATATTTTTCAATATTTCTTTTAGTCAAATACATTCTGATGTTGCCAAACTAAGAGCAACATATTCAGCTTTACTAGAAGATGTTGTTACACCAAGAAACTGGATATATCCATAAATAAATTTTATAAAACCACTTTTCGATTTTCTGCCTAATATAATTGATGCCCAAACAGCATTAACGTATCGAGCAAGTACATCTAGTTCTTCCTTTGGGTTTGAAAATTTTAACTTCAACAATTGCGTTCGCTTAAGAGATGTGGTAAAATTGTTTTCAGTGTTGTCCAAAAAGTTTCTTGAAATCGTCCCGTATACCGAGCATAGAAACAGGTGACAATAAACACTCTATCAGTAAATTAATTTGCGTAAGAAAAGCATGCGCGAGAGTAGAATGAAGGCATTCATAAGCAAGAGCAATCGAGCAATCTTTTTTTGTAGCATTATGCGTAATGCAAATAAAATCCGCCAATGATTGTAATGATTGATAAGATGTCGTCGATTGTCATATCAATTATTATCATTTATTTTTTTTCTTATTAAATAGAGCAATCATCTTCTAATGCGTCTGTAATTAAATTTCAAAAGCTCTTGCAGTATTGATTGTCAACAAAAAAGAAAAACCAAAAATTGTATGAAATAAATTTTATTTGAAGCATTGTCCAGCGTTACCCATCGCATTCTTTCGTTATCCGTCACAGATGTTTTTGATGAAATATGAAGTCCATGTGGTAAGAATTCCATAATCTTTTGAACTCGTCGTTACATTGCGTCATATCGTTGTTTAACAATAAAAGAAAAAGCGCTGCTTACTTAGGAGGCTTTAACATTTATGCTGAACAACACATAAACGTATGGGAAATGGTACATATTGACACATTTCACTATGATGTTCCCTACTTTGGATCATGAAGTTAGGTTTTTCTGATAGCTTTTCGAACCCTTTAAGATATATCAAAAAACTGGAGATGTATTATTTCTTAAAAATATTTCTTTGTAATTTTTGTCAAACTACAAGCGCACTGTGCATGATGAATATTGTTAAATAATTATTTTTTATATTTTTTATAACATAAGGCATGATTTTGTTTTTCATTTATGTTTATATTTTCTATTTTTGTTTAGTCTTCGTAAATATTTTGTTTATTTTTCCATTCTGCTTTATTATCAATTAACTTAGCAAAGTCATTTTTAGCAAAGACACAAACGTCAACAATTTTTGGGGGCTAACTTCATACCAGTAAAATATTGGAACTGAAATACTGCTTCAAACTAAAGTTTTGACTATTGAACGAAATTCTTTGCTTATTGGTATGAACTATTAGTTACGGATTTTTGCTTGTTCGGAGCTCCGTTACTACTTATTTTCAAAGTTGATAGGTGATTATCAATTAAAAGTACAGACAACAAAGCTTAGCCCTTTATCTTAATTTCTTCAACAACTAAATACAGTCAAAAGGATGGATAAACAGACGATCATATAGAGAGATAAACGGCTGGATATGCGTATGAACACAGTAGCACAAGCAAATATATCTGCAACCACGCAAAACCAAATGTAATTCAATATGTACTCATGTACTTATAGAGTCTCTAAGACGTAGTATTCAACATTTTAATAGGTGTATGTAAGAGGTTAAAGAGTCTCTCACACATATTCCTTCATTCTACAAGCAAATGTATAAAAATCTAATGGACTTTTGCTCTATAGTAGTTAGTACAATAAAAAAAAAATATATATAATCACAGTAGACAATAATCCAAAACTTATTTAAAAGTTTCTTCGTTCGACGTTATAAAACATCGCCATTACAAGACAGACAACAACAACAGCAAAAAAAAAAAAATATATAAAATTAAAGTGCTTTACATTTTCCGAGTGATTATAACATTTAACGATTGATGTGCGTTTTTTACACAACGCTACGTAAAACATATTAAATATGAGAGAGAAGCTCTTAAGGCGAAACTTGAATACGCCTCATTAGAAAAATATCGTTAAAATGTGTTCGATTTTTTATATATTTTTGACGATAAATTACATATCACAAAACAAAAAAAAATAAATCAAATATAGCCCAATTGAATGACATCTTCTACCGATTTATATTGAGGAGGTTGGAAGTTAATAACTGATATACGTAAAATAGAGATTAACAATGATTATGCAAATTGAAATGCGTACTATTTTTACTATACTTTAGCAGAATATGTGAATAAAACTCTAAATCAATTTATCCATATATCCGAATGTCCGTATTTCTTTGTGCCAAATCATTCGTTTGTTGTTAAAATTTTCATACTTACGGACTTGACAGACTAAAGAATTAATTAAATTTATAGCCCAAACTAACAAACATGATCAACGCCCATAAAACTTTAAAATACAAAACAATCTCGCAACTATTTTTTTTTTTTTTTATCATCTCTCACTTGATGATCGTTTTGAAATTTTCCCTAGAAAATTAAATATAAATTTTCCAATCGTACTATATACGTGGTTACATGTAGATTGTATTTTAAACATGAATTTATTTCATTTTCGTAATTTAAATATTATTTTATTTATCTGAAATGTTTAAAAAAAAAAAAAGACTCAAAAACAAACTGAATATTTTAGCATATTTTATATTAACAGCTTTCAAACTATCGGAAAGTTTAAAAAGTGAAAATAGTCCCCCCGGATGAAGACCTACAATTATATGATAACAATAAGCTTGAGTGAATTATTTAACACACGCTTTCATATGATTAGATCGTTCCTGTCCATTAGAGGGCGTACTAGATTCTTTAGTTCGGTTTCAATACTCGCATTTAACGATTGAATATCCCAGTGAAGTATATATATATATATATTTATATATTATATTTATATACATTTATATATATATTTATATATATATTTATATATTATATTTATATATATATATATTTGGTCAGATATCTGTCTCTAAACTATCTGTTTTTAGAGCTTTCACATTTTAAAATTCAATTGAGATAAGAAACTGAAACTGGGTATTAGATTAGGAAATCGCCCTGTTAAGTATGTTAACACGCACTTACAATTGCTAAAAATATAATTAAAAATATTTAAAAAAAAAAAAAGGTAAATTCATTAACTTTACTTTCAATTATTTTAAAAATATATAGCAAAAGTAGTTCCTTTGATGTCCAAATATCTAATGGCAGAACCCTACCGTATATATATATATATATATATATATGTTACCAGTCAAGTGATGCATAGAGTATTTGTCTATTTTGTACCGATGGTGGGTATAATAATCATTTGCTTCCCAGCACAAATGAAACCCATAAAAAATAAGATAAGAAAAGTTTTTTTTTTTTTTAACAAGTCATGAATATTCAAAGGCTGTGATTAAGAAGAAAATAGAGAAAAAGAGAATGAAATGATGATTATTACGTAAGCAGTCAGTCAGTCCGCCTTTGAAATGAAATCAACAAAAGATATATTTTTTGGGTTACACATTACCAGAAGGTTTTACTATCCTATGAAAAATAAAATAAAAAAAAATATATATATATATATATTAAAATATATACATAAATGCGTTAACGCAATGCAATCGTAACTGAAGTGCTAAACCACACACGTGTGTCGTGTGTGCATGAACTTCGAGAAATATTGTCACCTTATATACTTAGGGCGGGTGAGATACTTAATTACGGATGTAAGGTAATGTTATGGTTTTATATTAACGTCCTGCTGCTGGTTTTTGTTGTTGTTGTTGTTGTTGCTGTCGTTATTGGGCCTTAACTTACGGACGTATTTTGTAATGTTATGCTGCCACTTAAGTGATATTTAACGGTTGGCAAGGTTTGTTTGGATATCTACGTATTCAAGTAAATTAATATATATATACATACACATACATATATATATATATATACATGTTTAAACATATACATATATGAACACACTAATATATATATATATGTATATATATGCGCGCATATGTGTGTGCATTAATATTTCTGTTTGATACGGAAAACAACAAAAGAGTTCAGATTTTTGGTGTTGACATCAAGTGTTTCGCAAGAGGTGCTTGTAACCAATTTACCAATAGGTACATGTTTTCACAAATACATATGCATACATGCATATAAAACTGTGTATGTATGTATGTATGTACATATATATATATATATATATATATATGTATGTATGTATATGCATATATGCATGTATGTACTTATATACACATATGTATATACACATGTGTACATACACATATGTATATAGACATCCCTGAGTGTATATAAATATATATATATATATATATATTTACGTGTACATGCCTACGTAAATGCTTTAGCTTATGCGTATATGTTTTCTTTGTATTGTGCTGCATAATTGTTGGTATATGTCCTGCCGAGAACATGGTATCGAAAAGCATGTATTTTACGTGTGTGCGTGTAATTTCATTTAAATTAAACATGACTCCACTTGACAGTTTCAACAGCAGTAACAACAACAACAACAACAACAGCAACGTACATATGTTGAAACAAAAACCAAACCAAAGTCATTTGCATTTGACAATTTTGTAAAATATACCAACGGCAAGAAAATTATACTCTTGCATGGTCCTTGTCCTTTGTATAAGGATGTATATATGTATATATATATATATATATATATACGTGCGCTTATATCAAGTTGTGATTTTATTATTTTGATAAATTTTATGACAACTGAAATGAGTTTTCGAATTGAGGTTTTGCTTCATCCAAAAGAAAAAGGGATTTTAACAATGTGCTAAATAGTATGGAAATGAAGTGTTGTTTAATTTAAAATACCAAAAAAGAGAAAAACAACAACGTTTAAATACATCTTCCATATCTTCCAGACTTTTTCCAACTTTTTTACAACATGTTAAATAAACTGGAAAGGATTGAATTATATGCCATGCGTGCGTGTGTGTGTGTGTGTAAATTTATCCTATTTGTATGAAAGAAGAATTGCTATGAGAAGCTGTAATTATAGCCTCTCAGCAAATCATTCTTAAACTCTAAAAGAAAACATAAATCAAAATCTTTATTATTATTCATTGGTGTCTTTAATGTACGCAATTCGAAAGAGCAAACACATATACATACACACATATTTATGCTTAAGACCATTAAAGGTTAAATGTTAATTTATGGCCCGCGATTATTGTCATCATGCATAGGTGTGTGTGTGTGTGTGTGTGTGTGTTTAAATGGATGTATGTAAGTGTATACACATGCATGTGTGTGTGTATGTGTGTGCGTGTATGTGTGTATTTTATATTAATATCAATTAGCTTTGACACTGTATCGCCGCATATGCTCTCTCTCTCTCTCTCTCCAAAAATATCCACAAATTTACACATTTAATTGGACAAAATATCCTGTAATTAAACGCACCTGATGTCGCATTATGTGCATATTTCCAGCCACTTTTCGCCATCTCTTACCGTAATGTTTCGATTTCTACATTCTTTATTATGCTAATAATTTTTACCGAAAGAAACTAAAAATAAAAAAAAAGAAATTTTACCAACACACGGTGCAAGGGGTTGCCCGCGCTTTCCGGCTTTTCTATGATAAGAAGAAAGCAAACAATTAGTACATACGGTTCATGAAAAATTTTGTATCAAGAATCGAAAACATTTTTTTTTTTTCCATTTTTCCGAAATCTCTCCCCACTCAGTGTGTGTGTATTGGTATTCATTCTAAAGTTTGATCTTATTCCTATTAATGTTGAACGCGCATAAATAGCGTCACGATCGATAAAAGTATTTTTTGTTTGATACTTGTAATGTTTTCTAAACTTCGTGCAATAACACGAAGAACTTCGTTTGCCACAGGGATAACAAAAATCATCGATTTTCATAAGTAGAGGCAAAGAGAGAAGCAGGTTCCAGCACCAATTCTTAAGAGCAAACATTATAAATTACTTTTGAAGACTTTTACTAAAGTCTAGCACTGATCTAGCTTTATTTATGATAAGATCTGTATGCAAATTAAAACTTAATCTTTGGTCATATAAAAAAAAACCCTAAAATCAATGAACGCGAATATGCCTTTTCGAATTCCTGTAAATCAATGAATCAGTGCATTCGTACTTACGAATGAAAGTTTTTGAATTTTTTTTTTTTTTTAAGTTTAAAGTCATGTAATTATAAGAGAACCATGTAACCCAAATTATCTAAATCAGATTGTAGATATCAAGTTGAAGGGAGAGAAAACCTTAACCTCCTCAGCAAGCATTAAGATATAAGTGGACTTAATCATTAATATACATGACAAATAAACCTTGAGAGGCCTTGAGAAAGGTGATGGAAAAGATGAAAAAGAACTTTAAAAAACTTATTGTAAAAATAGGAGTATCATTAATGAAATGAAGAGAAATCGGAGGACTGACATTTCAAGAACAATAGCTGATGATTAATTCTGTCAAAAGTGAGAAATTAAATAATGTTTGGAATACGTTAAGAAATAAATTCTAAAACGTTCGTTACGGTTGATTTGCAGTTTAGAATGGCGTGCTGAAATGAAGAATTAAATGTTTTAATAATCAAAACTAATTTTGATAAAACACTTAACGTAGCAATGCCTCTATAATTCTCAGGGATAACCTACTTTTCCAAAAGAGAAATTAAAAAACATTTGAAATTACACCGTACACCGTTGATTAGCACATAACTTGAGAGAATACATAACGGTATAAAATCAGAAAATTTAGGAACCTTAGGAACCTTAATAAAGTTAATTATTTGGTACGGGTAGTTAATGGGAGAATATGAATTTTCAGTAGAAAAAATTCAAGGCCATTATAAGGGAATTGATAAAGGAAGAATGGAGACTTCTCTCCTGGAGTCAACAAATTTATAAAATTATTTTGAAAATTAATAAAGGGTGAAGACTTTATTTTCTGTAGGTATCTACAAGTATTTCATTGATAAACACACTGCCTGTATCAGTGTATAGTGATAAGAATCGTAATCGAAACCGAAATAATCGCTAAGACACTAAAAGACTTGCTCGAGATCTATGTTAAGTTAGAGATGAAGAATCACAAGTGAAATTACACGTGCGTCCCTTACTTCTCTGAGACAAAGCTGAACCTTCCGAATAGCTACACTCATCAAACATTGTCTTATACTCTACAAATTTACCAGGCAATGATGGAAGCTCCTTGTCTATCTCCAAAAAAAAAAAAAAACCTCTTTCTCTTTGCACAAAAAAGCTATAAAAACTTAGGTTCCAGTTTTTATTGTTAGGACATAAACAGCATAACTCTTCCAAAAGATCAAAAGTTGTACCAATCACATAAGCAATAGATAAAAAAAAAACCCAACAGAATCTGGGTATGCCGTGGTGAGAGACGATATACATAGACATTTAATTCTGGTAAGTGATGAAGAAAAAGCAAAATAAAAAGAAAAAACATTTCCAGTGGTTGATTCAACGGTACGGATAGGGACTCAAACTATTGTAATTTCTAATAAAAGTATGTACTTGAGAAAAAGAAAAAATATCGGCGTTAATGGATAATATAGAACCAATGGGCAAACTAAGTATGAAAGTATTACAAGCAACAACAAAACAGCAGCAGACTAAAAAAAAGGAAAGAAATTGAAAGAATTGAAAGAAACCGAGAAGTGCAACAAAGAAAAAAATAAATAAATAACTAATATCCCAGCTTCAAATTAAGATCGGAGTGTATTAGGTGGGCTTTTCAGCTCAGATTGTAGGCTAAGATAGAACAATTTTTTTTTTATAAAACTTGATTTTATTATTCAATATAGTTGTCTGCGAGGGCGATACAACGATTATAGCGCTCATACAATTTTTCGATACTATTTTTATAGTATGATTTGTCTTTAGCCTCAATATAATCAGTTCATCACCTACAGTCCACTCGGCTGACTGTCGATTGGTCTTCGGTGCGAAATGATAGAGCCATGTTTCATCCATTGTCGCACATCGATGCAAAAATTCGGCTTTATTGCGATTGAGTGGCTCCAAACACTGCTTAGAATCATCAATTCGTTGTTGTTTTTTGGTCGATTGCGAGCTCGCTGCGGCAGCCACGTTGAATAAAGCTTTCGCATATCCAAATATTCATTCACGATGTGTCCAACATGTTCCTTTGATATCTTTAGAGTCTCAGCTATATCAATCAACCTTACTTTACGCTTATCCGCAATTATTTTGTGGACTATCTGGATGTTTTCGTCGGTAAAAGCCTCTTTGGGGCGTTCATTACATGCATGGTCCTTGGTGCTCATTTCGCCTCGTTTAAATTTGACAAATCACTTTTCTACGGTTGATTTTCCTGGTGCAAAGTCTGAATAATGCTTATCAAGCCAAGCATGGGCTTCAATAGTATTTTTTTTTTTTTTTTTTTTATACAAAGCAATGCTTTATGGCGAAACACGAAATTACTTTTTATTCATTTTTTCAATTTAACAAAAGTTGTTGCACTCAAAATGCTATAACTCACATACCAAGAGTGCAATAGCTGTGAAATTTATACACGTGTCTTTTGAAGGTATAGGGCTAACTAAAAATCATATGGATTTAATATTAGTAGCGCCATTTATGTGCGAGCCTACGAATTTTTCAGCCCACCTGTTATAATGAATTTTTGAAACCTAACGTATAGAAAACCGATAAAAATTAGATCGGAGACCACAAATAACCACAAATAACTTACAAAAAAGAAAGAGGGATCGATTGAGATCGGCAAGAAGAGAAATTTATAATGGGTAGGAGAAGTGTAGCAAACAAGATGATGGAATCCGCTTTGCCTTGATGCTGCTTCATGATTCAGGCCAGAAGAAAACAGTTTCGTTAATATTTACCAAGACACATGAATTAAACTGGCTAAGCCGTTTGACTCTAGCCGACTTACGGATCAAAGTGTATTGTCAGGTAAGTATACCGGTGTGTTTATGTTATTTGTGTAATATAATTAGTTATCTATGTAGTATAATAATTCCATGTATTCATATAAGATTTTACAGCATGAACAGGAAGAAGGAAGACAATGATAAGGAAAGCTGAAGTTACGAATAAGTTATAGAATTAGAAAAAAAGTTTAACATCGAACCTTTGGAATAATTTACACTTAACAGTTCAAAGTTCAACAAAAATATATGTGATTCACGAGACATTTGACGATTCTTGCTACTTCTTACAGTTAGCGTACACTAATATTTCAATATAAATATAAAAGATCACATCTAGATCTCCGAACTAATAATAAAAGAAATAAGAAAATGGAAAGTAAAATAACAGATAAAAAATAACAGATAAACAAACAAAACAAAATAGATTAAGAAAGAGAATTGTATTCGGCTATAGGAGAATCTTTCGTTTCATTTTTGTACCCGTAATTTACTGGTCACCTATACATTATAACTGTACGCGTTCAAATAATGAGCAAGAAGTAAAAAATACAACTTTTTTTTTTGATTTTGAAAACACAGATACTGAAGTTTATATAGGCGTATTGTATTATAGGCGTACTCCTTGATGGATTTAACTGATTTCTGGTTTCATCCTACGTGTAAAAGCTTTCAATACTTTTGCAAATTGTAAGTCGATATTTTAAACGTTGCGGTGGACCAATGTTTATTGTATCTAAAACCATACACGGACAGAGAAACAGACAAACGGACATACCCAAACAGAATGAGAGTTTGATCCTGATTAAGAGTAATATAAATATTTATCTAATTCTCAACAACTTCTTGTGCTGATTATTACAACATTTTGAAAAAAACGAGTCCTTTAGTGGTAAGTAAAAAAAAAATGCGAAACCTAAATGAGCTTAGGAGTCTTAAATAGCGAAAAAACATTTCATCCAACATCCAACATTTTTACTTAACTATCATCACTTTGCCTGCCTCGGAATTGTCCAGATGCTTGTCTAACAATCATCCCATTTGACTTTAGTCCAATTAGTGTTGTTTGGTTGGTCAACAATGAAGAGCAAAGTAATGAAGCAATGTTTCCTCTACAGTTACAAAATTTATTTTACCGTTTGTAAAGTGTAAGTCACACACACACACACACACACACACACACACACACACACATACAGAATGATTCATTCTCAAAATTGATCATAATTTTAGAAACGCTCATAATTCTCAAATATGTTAGTGACTTGATCTGTCATTAGCTAATGATCTTAACGGTTCAATTGTAAAGTTCGGCAAAGACTTTCAATTAATCGATCTAAAGATTTTTTTAATATGTCTGCCGACAACGCCAATTAAATCATTCATGAAGTTTATTAGAAAATCGAAATTACTGAAATCTAATGATTTGAAAAATAAATTATAACGATTGTTAAAATCGAATTAAAAAAAAAAAAGGAGGACTATTTTCGTGAATGCAACCGATTCGAATAGGGCAAAAAAAAAAATTCTTAATTTAGTAGTTGCAGTTTGCTAGAAATATTCTTAGCTGCAGGCACGCGAAACGGGAAGCTAAAGAATAAATAAAAATTTTATTGAATATTTCACGAACGATCTTTTTTTCGAAAATAAAAATCTTCAAAACATAGAATAGTAAGAATGATTTCAAATTTCAATAAACGAATTTTTTTCTCCAGAAGTGTAACATATACTACTACGGCTAACAATGCAAACAATTCTTCAAATCCCTTCCAAACCCCCCCACCCCACCAAAAAAAAATAAGGGAAACAAGTAAAAGATTTTATAAACTGTCAGGCTTAACTTCGAGATCTAAATTTTGATCTGTTACACAGAGTAAAAAGGGTACACATTTTATATGTGTGTTTGAATTCAGTTTGAGGTTAATTTGAATGAAACTTCGCCTTCTTTACATAAAAATAAAACTTTGAACTCGAACTGACTCCTTTTTTTTTGTTGCCAGATCTTAGCAACAGTTTTCGATATTCGATGTAATGAAAAAAAAAAAATCAACACTCAAAGAAAAATTGAGGAATTTCATTAAAAAGTAGATAAGTTTACATAACTTTTATAGGTATTTTTGAGATATAAAACATAAGTGTGTATTCCAACGTTGACTGCCTGCCTGCTTACTAACGTATATGACATTTTGATTATGAGAGACATACTATGGCACGTAAAGCCATTACAATTATTTATGTTGTCAAAACAGTACACGCATGAACAATATACAAATTCATCGTAGGTACTATAGAAATAAACACGCTTATACACATGCATATATATATATATATATACATACATATACATTTGTTTATCTACAGATAACAAATATAAAGAACAGATGCTGTGTTATTATAAAATATGAGCATAAGAAAAAAAAAAAAAAATCTAAGCACGATTTATAAACTAAATGTAGATAATAAAGTTAAAATATATATATCTATGTAACTATATGCGTGTCTTGTAAATAATTTATTAAGAGATTACGTTGAAGGAAAAAGAAAGGAAATGAAAAATAAAACATCTTTAGCTATACGCGAGCGAGCGCTATTGTTACCATCTCTCTCAAAAAAAAAAAAAAAAAAAAAAAAAAAAAAAGAACATCTTTTTCCCTCACACTCTACGCCACTCTATGCCATTAAATATATTACAACCAGCAAATTATTTTGCATTTCATTTGTTAAACTTGCTACTGATGCTGCTGGCATTGTTGTTGCTATTATTGTATGGTGAGGTACACGTTGGCAGATAACAAGAATCTTGTCTATTGATAAACAGTTGGAGAGAAATTTTTCATCGAACTTTTACTTCTGCCATAAGGATAATTGCGAAATATTTCGCACTTAGACTAAAAAAGCAAAACATTGTTAATGTCATGTAAAATTTTATTAAATATTTGTTTTGTTTACTTATCGTGAATGGTGAAAGAGTGATGTTATGCTCGGGATACGGGTATAGGTATAGAGAGAAAGAGAATGTTAACTCATAAAGAACATTCACAAATATATATATATATATATACAATTATATATAAAATAATAATAATGTGCTGTGTGTTCGCTGCTTAATGTATTTCTTTATTGTCTGTGAAATTATTATTTATAGTCGTTAGACGGAGGGCATTGATGAGATGCGCTGTTTTCATAGAAAACTCCTGAACAAAACGGGTCTTTGTATGAAGGTGTTCTTGTGGCCGCTCTTGTGGCCGCCGCTCTTGTTGCCACTTCTTTGAAATAAACAGGTACCTGAAACACGTCGGTAATAAAATTGAATTATAGCTGCTCTCACTGTTTAATCATAAAAGTTAATGTTCATATAGCTTTTTATCTGGTGTCTATAATAGCATGGGCACCCACAGTAGTAATAATAGTGGTAGCAGTAAAATAGGAAAAAACGAAGAAGAAGAATAACTGAGAAATGAAATGAGCCCTTTGTTGGCTCAACTAAAAAAAAAAAAAAAAAATTCCAATCATTTTATTGCAAATTAAACTTAAATACCACAAATATAAACTTAATTAACAAAAAACACACACACACACACAGGAAATGATCTTTTCTCTCTTGGCTAATGATATCATCCCCTTTAAGAATGCAAGCATTATATTATATATATATATATATGTATATATAGGAGGACAAAGCGAAATGTTGCCGCTTTGACATAAGCTTTGTAGCTTTAAAATTAATTTCAAAAAAAACAAAAAAATCATTTTTCTACGAAGTCTCTTCTTAGGTGTTAACACTCCTTATAAAACAGATTTCGAAACCACCGTTGATCTACGAACACGATCTCTCTTTAATCGATTATGACAATGACAATTAAATGAAAAAAAAAACTATAAATTTTTTAAAATTCTTTTCGAAGTATCATTTCAGTTTTGAAAATTTGACGCACTAATCTTCTTAAGATACCTAACGCAGTAGCAGCAGTTTCAGGTAAAATTATTCGGCGATCGTGTTCAATAATATATTAATAATCCCCCTGGAACTCATATTAAATAGTATACTAATAATCTTTTTTCCACCTGGACCTCGTCTTAAATAGTATACTAATAATTTTCTTTTCACCCGGACCTTTTTCCCTTAAATAATATCAGCGATAAACGGTTTCAAGCGTAGGAAATAAGCAAAACGAAAAAAAAAAAAATTTTGATTAAGGAAAAAAGTAAAACTCACAAGAATTGAATCGTATTTGAGTTAGTAGTACACATATTCGGGTCTACAGACATGAAAATCAATTTCAATTTATATCATAAGTATTAACATAATTTAGAAAATATTTACAAATTTATCTTAAAATTTTCTCTTTTTCTTCAAGACATAGCGATCAACGTTATATTATGTTTTTTAGTCTGCCACCTTGACAGATCACTCTTATTTTCAATCTTAAGATATTCACAAAAAGTGTCTCTATTAGAAAATATCTCAAATTTTAAGTTTATAGAACTGGTGAAATAGAACAAAAATTATTGCAAACATAACATACTCGTTTTTACGTTAGCGAGTATAAAAACATCAGCGCGATAGTAGAGAATTACAAAAAGAGAGAACCGTGAATATCCAGCAATGGAACATATTGCCATTAAAATAATAAGTACGCGTATGTATACAGGTATTAAAACAATAATATACTATGCTTGTCCAGACTCTGGCCCGTAGCAACTATATGCATGACTCGTCAAAAAGACAGAAAGAGTGAATGAGTTGGAACTTACTTTGCATTTGCAGCTTATATATAGAAGCAAATGTGCTTTTAGCATTAAATTTTGTTCAATTTTTAACAAAGAAGAAGAAGCAGTCTTTTTTTTTGTGGTATTTGAAAAGATAACGTGATCAGTTTTTGCTTTGATCTATTAGGTAAATATGCGGTGCTTGTCATAACCTCCATAACCTTTTTTCAATCACATTAGCGTATGCTAAAGGAAGAACCTTTCTTTACTAGCTAAAAACTCAACAAGATTCATAAACTATGATCTTTTCAAATGCAGATCATTAGGAGAGAATCATAAGATTGTTTAGCATTCCGAGCATAGAGAAAAAATATACAAGATTCGGACATCTCATGTCTAGTTTACGGCATCAATCTATATAACGATTTCTTTTTGAAATGAATTTATATCTATATTATCGAGATGAGACCCTTGGATTTGTTTTTTATACAGAAAAGCTTCATCGGGAACGCATAAAAGTTCTTATGAGCCGATTTGTTTCGAAATATACTTAATCCTTTATTTACTATTAATTAATTAGATAATTGATAGTCTACGGTAGACTTTAGAATACAATTTCTCGTGTCTATTTTCTATTCTCGTTTTCGGGATATTCAAAGAGATAGGTAAAAGGCAGAAACATGATCGAACCAAGTACCCTGAATTTATTTTAAATTACGATTCGTTGTAATATTTATATTTCGAACGATTTTAATTCGATATTTGTGCTTTTTCCAAAGGTGTCTACTAAAGACGGTATTTCTGCTTGAAATCAGAGAAACGGTCATAAAAAGTAAAAGACAATGCAACGAAATGGCGATACGTTCTATGCTCAGTTCAGAAATATCTGAAAAATGATTACATCTATATACATCGTATATATATATATACATATAT
>KK351062.1:498178-523592 GCA_000671755.1 Glossina brevipalpis | reverse complement strand
TTTTTTTTTTTTTTTTTAATTCGGGAATCTTTTTTCTTTGTCGAGAAGCAAAGATTAAAATATGAAAAATTACAGAAGAAGAACAAAAAGAAGAAAACGAGGGAAGGAAAAACAAATCATAAATCATTTAGACATTAGCGAGTCCTTAAATAACCGCAATGCCGAGTAATTTCCGTTAAAATTAATTTAAATTTTCCTCATTGCATTTTTACTGCGCGTCTTGTTTTCTTTTTTTTTCTTTTTTTTTTTAATAATAAACTATTAACTAAGAGTGCTTAAGAAAATTTTTTTTTCGCTCTTTGCTTTTAATTTGAAATTGGTTTTAAAAATTTTACTTTCTTTTTTTAAGATAAGAAGCGATATTTTTTTTTCTCTATTTACACAGTCATTCAGGATGATGAATTTTTATTAAAGTTTTAAAAGCTTTTATAAAAACAAAACGATAGAGAAATGCAAAAAAAAAGCAAGCAAAATTTCTAAAAATCAATCAAAATTAAAGGAGGAAAACTAATTAATATAAATAAGAAAATCGTAACCGCCTAAAAGATGAAACGAAGCAAACATCTCTGTTTTACTTTAGACGTATCAGCAAGTCCATGCAAGAGACAGCTTTACCTTGACTGTTAACTAAACTAAAGAGCCCGAGCCAGTCTCCCAACTTTTCTGACTATGATTTGGTTTCATGTAGAAATTTGAAAAATGCAGGCTTAATCAATTATAACCAGATTTCGTAGCAAGAAAGCGAACTTAGCCTTCACTGACTAAACTCTTCACACATTCTTCCTAAGCAATGTGTTGTTGAGATTACAAACACAATAATCACTTGGCCCTAAGTTCAAGCAATCTTTTGTGCAGTTCGCATGTACCTTAAGCAAATTACAAAATTCATTACGTAATACGACTTTTCTGGCACTGGTGCTTAAGCTATAGATTCGGGCCATCATCAACACTTTCGTGTAAGCCCGCACCTGGGATTTACATATCCTCTTACAACGATAACATTATGAAGAGCATACTTTGATTCGGATCGTTCCACAAGATTGTGAAATGTTCGCTCTTATCGAGCATAATTTGATTCGGATCGTTTCATAAGATTTTCAAATGTTCGCTCCACTATCGGTACAATTTTTATAAAAACAGTATTGTTGTGACACTTAAGTATTTAATAAAATTTTGCCAAAATAAGCAGGAAACGAAACAAATATTAGTCAATTGGGCGGTCAACACGACGGTTTGCAAACATTGCTTTCTAGTCCAGCCTTTTTTATCTTTTTTCCTATTTATTATTAAAATGCTTTGGGGCTGACATAGCCGTGAAGCATGACGAGGCTTTTTCAATTGATTCATTCTAATGACGATTTACCACAATTACGCTTTTCAATCGTATTAGTAGTTGACAAATTGAAAGCAAAATCAATCGTTTAATTGGTTCAGAAAAACTTATACTGAACGATTCCCTTCCAAACTATCAAGCATAAAGCATTACTGCACAAGCGGTCAGTCCGTGCTTTATCCACGAACGCGAATATTAATTAAACATAATCTGTGATTTCATTATCAATTAATTTTTTTTTTTTTTTACTTAACTTTAAAACCTTCTCCACACATCATTATCGTGTATGATTCGATTGCTCATTATCAGTTACTTCAAAAATATATCAATTTTTCTCTTTTTTCTATCAATTTTTGCATGTGAAAATTTCATCCCTTTTTTTTTCACTGTAAATTCACTGTAATACTCGATCATCCCGAAATACTTTTTGTGCATTGTGATTAAATATAAATGATTCACGTCTATTTTTTATCTCAGTATCTAGTTCCGCAACAATGTCATAATATGAAATCTCTGCCGAATTTCTTAAATGTTTTGAAAAATTTCATCAACTTAATTAATAACAGATTTACCAGAGGGCATCGAGTCTTTAACTTCTCAATTTCCAAAGTGAAAATGAGTAAACCTTTTGTGTGGTGCAGCTGATCTTGATAAAGTATCTTTATCGCACATATCACGAATCCTAAGCGTTTGAAGCGTTAACGCCTCGATTGCAATGATATTGGGAAAAAGTGAAATTTTTCACAATTTTGGTTCGTTTTGAAAACGCATACACTTTCGAGTAAATTAACAAACGTCATAATATTTTTTATCTTTTTTAATTATCAATAGACTTTCACAAGCCTTATATATAGTACGGTTTAATACGTTTAGTATTATCAGGGTTAAAAGAGTCATGAACACATTTTCCTAATATCTAAAACTCCTGGCATTTCAACGAAATCAGTTCAATTTTTAATTTGAATAGTAAAAAAATTTAATTAAAATCCCATTCCGACAATGGTTCGTAGCACGTTTGATTGGAGACGCGCTATAAACTCTATAAGTTTTCGTAACTAAAGTATTCGTATTCGTATTCGTTCGTAAAATGTTTGACTTTGGTAAAATCTTTTTTTTATTAAATAAAAATTTGATTTTAATTTCTTTATACGAACCTTAAGTCAAAGACGATCATTATCTGAATTGATTTGATGAATTTTTAAATATTAGATATAAATACAACGACAAACTGGCACATAGATTGCTTTAAACTTTTTCATCATCTTCTTCTTAACTCAATTCTTCAAAAACCCAATACCAAAATAAACGTAGATATAAAATCAGCTCTGGCTATTTAACTTCACAATACGAAGAATTGGTACAAAGACCAATATCAACTGAATAAAATTTAACTAACCGACAGTGGCGACACGCAATAATGCAGAGTCAAATGTTTAAACTCAAAATTGGTTTCACTGCCTACTACGCTATAACTCAACATTTGCTGGATTTAAGTTGCACTCTTAACACCTCAATCTCATCTTGGATGTTCTGCTCTTATAGCGTTTTAGTGCAATAGCTAATGAATTGTCTTCTACGAGAATCGTTAGACATTGGACAATTGTTCTTCATAGATTAGACAGAAACATCTGACAATTGCTCTATGTTTTCACGTATCGAGATTAAAGAGATTCTATTGCACATTTTATACTGAACCAAGCATACGATTTTTGTAAAAATCGTCATTCAAGTGGTCCTATCCTGGAAACTGATTATACGCTGCAGCAAATTGAAAGAATATGATCCAAGAATGCAATGCGTTATACTTGCAAAGCGCGTTGGAAATATCATTCTGAAATCTCTAAGAATGTAGAATACGTGTATGTCCTTGATCAGTATAAATGAGTGTTAAACAATGTCCGATATTGGCATAGAAAATCATGACACCAATTATGAATATTACAAGGTTCGCTGCTCTTGAAAGAGTTTAAATATTAATTTGGGGAAAAAGAAATCCATTATTTTCCAATTCGAAATGTTAAATAAAGTCCTGAAGTTCATATAAGATTGGATGGATTTATTTTTCCCCAAACTAATATATTTAAGATTTTATATATATTTTTATTGTAATGAAAGAGAACTCCAAACATTTTCCAAAATATATCCCGAGATTTAGAGCTGCTTTGGAGCTGCTTTAGAGCATTTACTGTGTGAAATCAACTTATGCCAACTACTACTTACGATAAAAATGTCTACATTTTCTTAAGGGACGAGTGATCATCCTATTATTATTAGCAACATTCAGATTTGAGGATCCTTCATTAGCTTGTAAATACACATCATTGCAATGTATTCATTTCCATTCTTCTGTTTATTGGTCTATTCGAAACTTTGCCATTGATGTTGGAAAGCTCTTGGACGCAAAAAAAAAGCTGGAAAAAACATGAAACTTAACATCTACAATCTGTAACATATGTTGATTCTGAAAACCTTTTTCTAAATATTTTGCAAGGCCATCGAAAGCATAAGCGTGAAAATAGTCTTCATTTCCTTTAATTGAGATGTCTCATTAGTTAACAACATTTTTTGCAATTAACATATATTTTGATTTCAGGTTTATCAGAGGTTCAGGGGTTATCAAAATTCCCCTCATGACAAGTATAATTTGTAGTTTTACATACTTATAGGGGAATCAATTTCTGTTTTATTTTATTTTCTTTTTCGATTATTGTTCCCTTTAAGCGTTTACTTTACTTTACTTATAATAACTTTTCAATATTGACTGTCATATCCCTAAATTATTTCGCAATAAAAAAAAGAATTAATTAATCGATTTTAGAATTTTTTATTGATATCTTTTATGACGTAAGTGAACTGAATTTTCATTCTTACGTATCGATAAGATTTAATAACTAAAATTTTTTTTTCTTCTCAAGAGAGCTTTTATCTCATTCCTTTTGCACAGTTTCTATTTTTAAAGAAAAACTTCTACGCGATTTACGGTTATAAATTCTTTTACTTTAATATTCTTTTAGAATATATTTCACCCACTTTTCAAACATCTTCACGAAGGAGACACTGAAATTCTTTACTTTACTCTTTTCTCTTTTATTTCTTTTTAATTTAATTAAAATTGAGAATTTTTTAAACATCTCTCATCTGATATATTATGGCGCCAGAGGCAAAAAAAAAAACCTATTATATATTACAAACGCATATTTGTCATTACTTTAAAGCTAAATTGTTGACAATTAGCGATTTAAGTATTTCTTTGGAATGCTTTTGATAAATCTCAGTTGTTTTTCATTTTGTAACATAATGCACATATTGTAATCCTTTGTGTGCTTATACACACACACACACACACATACATAGTCGGCGTTTCTTAATTTTCTTTTCTCAGATGATATAGAAAATTATGAATCGCATATATTGAGAGCAGAAAGTAAAGGAAACGCTTTTAAGCATGAAAAGTAAATACCAAGTGGGATGAAAAGTTCGTAGGTTAACATAGAAAATTTCTTTTTTTTTCGATAGAATCTGATTTTATTATTCAATATAGTTGCCTTCGAGGGCGATACAACGATTATAGCGATCATAAAATTTTTTTTACATTTTCGACATATTTATAGTACGATTTGTCTTTAGGCTCAAAATAGGCCAAAAAGTCCACTCGACTGACTGTCGATGTGAAATGATGGAGCCATGTTTCATCCATTGTCATATATTGACGCACAAATTCGGGTTTATTACGATTGAACAGCTCCTAACACTGCTTAGAATCATCAATTCGTTGTTGTTTATAGGTCGATTGTGACCTCGTTGCGGCACTCACTTTGAACAGAGTCTTCGCATATCCAAATATTCATTCACGATATGTCCAACACGTCCCTTTGATATCTTTAAGGTCTCAGCTATCTCAATCAAGTTCATTTTACGGTTATTCGAAATTATTTTATATACTTTTTTGATGTTTTCGTCGGTAACAGCCTCTTTGGAACGTTCACTACGTCCATCGTCCTCGGTGCTTATTTCGCCTCGTTTAAGTTTAGTAAACCGTTGATTTTCCTGGTGCAAAGTCCGAATAATGTTTATTAAACCAAGCCTGGGCCTCAGTAGTATTTTCTTTTTCATCAAAAAGCAATGCTTTATGGCGACACACGAAATTCCTTTTTATCCATTTTTTCAAACTAACAAAAGTTGCTTCGCTAAAAAGGCTATAATTCACATACCAATAGTGCAATAGCTGTGAAATTTATACACGTGTCTTTTGTAGGTATAGATTTAATACTAGTAGCGCCATCTAACTATCAGCCTACGAATTTTCAGCCCACCTGTTACATATTTTGTACTTTTGTTTAATAATTTTTTTTCTTTTGAAAACAATTTACTGAGTAAATGATTGAGTTACCAGGCCACGAAAGACACGAATGTCTAGTATTGTCACACAAAAAATATTTCGAATACTCTATAAACGTTACATATATATTGACTTTTGAGCAAGTAGTCAATACAACGGGTAAATGGTAATATCTTTCTTTTCAGTAAACGATACGACCAATATGCTTCTGTTAATATTTTGCTCTCTTTCGATACAATGGGGAAGTCCCGATTTCTTTTAATGTGTATTATTTTTTTTTTTAATTAGAAAAGACGATCTAACTTTTTGGTTTAGTTTTCAATTCGTAACTTAACTCGTTTAAATACGCCAGACGTCTACAAATTTTGAAAACTGTTTTTGGCATAACGATGGATAACCTTGCTCAGCTCGAGAAAAAATGAAGCCCTTAAGCACAATAAACAGCATCGATGACAAATATCCGGTAACTGCTAAATGCTTGTTTGAGAACTTCTGCTATAAACGATTTTTATAATAGCAATCTTCATTGAAGTGAGATTTATTTAAAATTTGTGTTAAATAGAGAGAGAGAGTTATGCCACTTTGAAGTGGTTTATTCTAATTAAAAATATAAAAGTAAAATATTTATGTGCATACAAATATGTATAAAAAATAAAAATTCTTTATTAACATTTTTTTTTATTATTTTATATAAAAATCCTCAGATAGAATATGCGCGATTTGTTGAACGACGGTTGTGTCAAACGATGGTTAAAAGTCATTTCCAGAAATCGGCAAAATTGTCTTTTTCCCTATGTGTCAGTTTTTCTTCAGATTATTTACCCGCCACCCTAAGCAGCATTATATCTGCAAAACTTAGCTCAGAACATTGAATTGAATTTACAAATTGATTAATAAATCCACACAATTTTGTTTATAACCACCATTAAATTTTGAATTTTAGAAATCTGCTTATCTGATGAAATGAGTTTCACAATATGTTCTTAAAATTAATAAGCATAAACCTACATTGGGGCCTTGATAAAAGAGAGTAACAGGCTTGCTGTGCGGTTGCTGCAGTAAGCAGTAAGTTAAGAAATGAATTACAACTCTGATAAAGGGTGAGAACAGGTGGCAACGTCACCTGCTGAGACAGAATAACCAAAATGGGGAACAACAAAGAGTTCCTCTTCCTTTTTTGCTTACTGTCGGGCGACGTGAATGGTCGCCATGGTCTGTTTTTAGTTTGTATCCATCCGTGTACAAAGGGCTCGGAGGAAAGAAACATGTCCATGAGGGGAAATATAGACACTTAAATAAGACGGAAGGACTGGTACTATTTTCTTGCTTATTTTGTATATAGAAGTAACTAAATGAATAAATGAAGGTTCGTGGGTTTTATTAATAGTTCGGAATAGGAACGTAGTTATATAATAAAATTTGGACGCCTGGAATATGGTGAGCGAACTCCAAAAGGAAATATTGAACAAAAATTCCATTCCTCACACTATATGACATCTATAACTTAAACTTAATATCGGGTTCTTTAAATGCTATTATAATTCAACTCTCCTTAATACCCGCGCTTAGCCTATGTCGTATCTAAATTAACTTTTAATCTCTATCGTACGCTATCGTACAAATCGCAAATCAAGCTGAATATGTTCACTCAATTGGCTTTTGCAAGTTTTTTGCATGTTTGCAATGGTTCACGGCTTCATTCCCACCTTGAGTATGTCTCTGGCTACATTTGTTTTTTTGTTTTCCTTCTCTTTATTTATACATGAATTTTTTTTCTCTGATTTCCGCATTTTTTTTTTTTTTTTACATTTTTTAATATAATAAGTCACAATATTTAATATAAGATTTGTCTCTATATTTCTAAGAGTCATTCAACTTCGGCTGTTAATTTAGTTTAGTTGAATTATCACATAGGATATCGAAATTTATGTCTTTCCTTTTTTTCTTTTTTTTTTTTTTGATTTTTTTAGGATACAGTAGATTGGTATAGTCAAAGCTAAAGAAAGAGAATTTTCTTATTTATTTTACCTAAATTTTGGTTTAACAGAAATCGTTTAAAATATTGGAAAATTAGTTTTAAATATAAAATTTTGTTTCGTGATAAGTCGATATATTTTCATCTCATGTTTACGTAGATAGAGTCCTATATAAGCATTTCAATGAAGTGCAATGACCAAAGCAGCTAATCACTGTCAAATGCAGGACACCACTAAACATATATAATACGATAAATTACAAACAATCAGCATCAAGACGATTTTCTCTTGCCATAGACAACATGCATGTTAAACAAAGGCGAACACCATCGTTCCTTCCCACTACACAGACAGTAATCATTGCTATGCGTGTAATGGTGGTTATAAATAATTGAAGAAATTAGTTAAGCATGGCCGAAGCTTTTTCATACGAATTAATCATCGACCTTACAACAAAGAAAAACAAAAAAAAAACGCATAATCATACAGAAAAAAAAAGGAAAAACTGAATGAAGCAAAAAAGGGAAAAGAAAAGGATAATATTTTGGTAAATATTTTTAGACAAACTTTTATATATATATATATATATATCGTAAGAAAATCGAAGTATAATGACAATGATCGATTTGCTAATATCTGTCAATGTTTGTGTTAATTCTGAATGCGTGTGTGTTTGTGTGCTTATAGGAATAACTTGTTCATACAGCTGTTGCGATACATGTTGTTTAATGTCAATTAACTGTTACAACAATAATTATAACAACAACAACAACAACAACAACAAAAACAACAACAGCAGCAGCAGCAACTACAACATAAAAATACAGGATACTTATTGTGTTTCTATAAAAAAAAAAAAAGAAAAAAAAAAAAAAAAAAAAAAAAAAAAAAATTCAATACACAGACAGTCAAGTACGCCGCCAGTATATTTTTGTATATAACAAATTGCATTTGTGCTTTTACAGAGATTGTAAAACGATTAAGAGATACAATAATGGCAACAACAACAATAACAACAACAACAACAGCAATATGTTTGAAAGAAAGAAATAAACCTCATAAAGAATAGCATTATGCGGGAAGATTACCAAACGTTTTATATACACGAGCTATAAAACGAAAGATACATGAACAAGTGAATGAATGAATGAATGAAATGAATGAAATGTGGGAGGGTATGACTAACCATAGCACACGAAACTACCCCTACGGCTGATAAAAATTAAGTCATTAGTTAACTTTACGAAACAATAGATATTTGAAAAAGAGAAATGGGGGCAAAACAAGAAGAAAAAAAGTATATATATATATATATAAAGAAACTGAAGACTCCGCCAGCGAGTACAAAATAAATTGCCAAACGTTTATTTTGAGATTAACCGCGATTAGAATGAAACTTACTCTGAATGACTGCCAAAATAAAGACAAAGAACATTTGAAACTTCGTAACGTAACAAATGTTACGTTACAACATCGTTGTCGCTCATACCACTACGCTTTAGATGCCTGACAGTTTACAAATATGAGTTTCGAACACAGAATTGTTTTGAACTAAATGCAGGCAACAAATGCGAGAATAATCAGCACGGATTAAAACTTTCATTAAATGCTACCGTTTCAGGGAAGAGAAATAATTTGATAAGTTTAACTTAGTTTAGTCGAAACTTTATTTCATATTTCATACGAAAAAAAAAAAACAAAATCTAAACGAAACATTTCTGACATACGTGGCCTTATTTGTATGGCATAAAACATTTGTTGCAGGATTAGTTCACCATTAGTAAATCGTATTTTGTTTGCACAAACGCTAGATTCTCGTTAATAAACAACTTTAGCTTAATTTAAATTAATTTGAAAAAATTCTGTTGATAATAAATCCTAAAAGTATTCCTTAACTTCGATAAAAACAAAATCAAATAGAAAAGAAAGAAAATAGAAAACCACCACCACCTTTATTTATCATCAAAGCATGGACGAAGATTTGTTCTTCTATTTGGGTTACCCTGAAATATTCATCAGAGATACCGTAAACGCATATATATATTTCAAAGTTTCATCTTTTTATGTCAATTTTTGCGATTGCAAGAGCACTGACAGTAGACAGTAGGAACGCGTTTATATTGACGGACAAATGGGCCGATAAATATGACAACATTTTATTTTGTATCAAAAATACATATACATTGTCCGATATTTCTTGTTTATTTCTATGTGTTACAAAGGGAGTGATAATATTTCTTTAATAGAATATCTCGGACACGAGTGACACAATTAAGTGGCGGGTATCAAGAGATTCATTACAAGACATGGGCAAGTTCGCGTATATTTCGACAAGAAACTACCACCACAGTGCCTCCTAATACAATTCCTTATATACTTTCCCGAAAATATACTACAAATTCTACCTCTTTTCATGATAGCTGTTGTAGAAAATGTAGCCGCCAAAGGGATAGACTGACATGGTCAAAATTTACCAAATTTAATTCTTTTATGGAAGATCTTTCTATTCTTCTACTAGTTCTGTCATAAGCTACTAAAAATTAGACTTTGCTGCCATATGTTAAGAATCATTGAAAAGAAACGATCGAGGGAAATCTATTTTGGCAAACACTGTATTCTATTTTTCAAGTATAAAAAAATCACAAATATATTTAATAATTCTTTCTAAGCTGTTGAGTGTGCTCTTCGAAAGTTATGAGACCTTTGTATTCTGGATGACTTTTACAAAATGTAGCCGAAATGACATTTTCAGTCAAATCGTATGGTAGTTATTTTCCACATTTTGGGGCCTTTCTAATTGCATATAAATGGCTAGAAACGGTTAATTCATTAACTGCTCTTAAGTTGTTCGGAGGCTCTTTTTGAGTTTGAGTTGAGTTTGCTTTCTTTTTCGAACTTTCTTGGTCCTCCAAGGCGTTCTTTGTCCTTGATGCCGAAATCATCACTTTTCAAGCGTCGACACACAAAGCGACAATTAGAATGTGATAGTGCAGCATTACCATAAGCTTCTAAAGATTTTTTATGGGTTTCGACAGCAGATTTCTTCAAGTAATGAATGTTGACAATGAACGTCGACAATGAATGTCGACAATGAATGTCGAAAATGCAATTTTGAGCATGCCACGATTAGCGGCTTCTATACATTGAATAATTCAATGAAACTAAATGGAAAATTGTTCTTTTAGATAGAGGAAGGTCAAAATTGTTAAATTCAACTCTTATTTACACTGGTATTTTCAATTATTTAAACACTTTTACTTGTAAAAGTTACCTATCAAAACTGTTACAAACACCTAATATATAGGAACTATGGCCACTCAACTGAATGATTTACTTTTAATATGCAACGAGTTTAACGAACGATATAAAGACGAAGAATATCCAGACCATAGTAACATGCAATTTAGTTCGCAACACTTCAAGCGATAAATTAGTGGTAAAGTTGGTAGAAATTAAACCGAGACTTGACGCATATGTAGTAATTTGTGAAAAGAAATTCACCGAGAACTACTGACAAACCTGACTTTAAAACGTGTTTGTGATATTAAGGTACACTTGCTCTTTTGCAGCTAATCACGGTGATGTGAAGCATTTAATGCTTAACGTTACAGCTGCAGTGAGAGTGGCAACAACGGAATGCCAATTAATTCGCTGCAGCACTTCTTACAGCACAAACTAATCAAAAAGTGCCAATCACCCTGTTGTTCGAATGTATAGCGACAATTTTCCCCAAGAATCTTTTCTGTCTGTCGCATTTTTTCAAATTGCTTTCATTGAAAATAAGTAAAATTCGTTGCCGAATTGCGAAAATCGAACAAATTGTCCGTACGTCGATGATGTCTTTATTTGAACATCATTAACGTCATCATCCTGGAAACAATATTTCAAACTTGATTAGCTTCGTAAAGGCAAAAAAAAAAAAAAAAATATCAACATAGAAATGAAAAAAGTTACGCGTTTACAGAAAACGCCTGTGTGATGCGGAAAATCAAAACGTACAAATATTTAACACTGAAAACAACGCGTGTGAAGTGTTGTTTCAATTAAGACCTCATTATCATCTCATCAACAACTTTATGATGACTTTAATTTTGGCTGTATTCGACCAAACATTCACCTACCTAAGAATTTGCTTAAATGGCCGCTGACCGGTGGGTATGCTTTTGGTTGCAAGAGGATGAAACTACATGAAGTAAGATATCCTAATCGAGCCCATTATGCTGTAGTGAATGTAGTAAGTACATCTAAGTAATTCTTTGTAAATAATGTATGTAATTTAATTTTTTTTTTATTGTATGTAGGTTGTCCCAAAACATACGCAAGATTTAAAAATGAAGGCTTGACGGTCACAGTTCGCAAATTTCATACAATTTTTTATTCTATGGTATGAATATTGATTTGACTTTGTCAACTGTGAATCCTAAAAATTGTCACATATGAAGTTCAGAGAAAACTTCTAAATGCCCAAAGACAAATGCATCCACAACATGTCACTATTTGATACGGATTTTAGTCTGGAGGCATCACTGTATCATACTTGTTCGAAAATAAGCCTGGTCAAGCTTCTTACTTTTGTTACTTTTCATACTTTTGTTTTATAAAAAATAATTACTTTTAATACTTTCTTAATATGTTAGATTATAATGTAATGATATTTCTAGGCACCTTGGCCCCATCAATAAAAATCTTTGTTTCTTTTATTACTTTTCTAATATTTTGAAAAATCTCGTTTTCAACAGAATTACGCAGTTTCTCTATGTAGATTTGCCAGATGGCCAGCAAAGTGCGTAGGCCGACACACAGATGGCGCTAGTAGTATTAAATCTATAGGATTTTTAGTTAGCCTTGTACCTTTAAAAGAGACGTGTATAAATTTGACAGCTGTTGCACTATAAGTATCTGAGTTATAGGTTTTTTAGTGAAGCAACGCTTTGGAGTCGGTTCATTACGTGCAGTCCACTCGGCTGACTATCGATTGGACTCCGGTGTGAAATGATGGAGCCATGTTTCATCTATTGTCACATATCGATGCAAAAATTCGGGTTTATTACGATTGAACAGCTCCAAACATCATCAATTCGTTGTTGTTTTTTGGTTGATTGTGAGGTCGCTGCGGCAGTCACTTTGAACAGAGCTTTCGCGTATCCAAATATTCGTTCACGATATGTCTAACACGTTCCTTTGATATTTTTAGGGTTTCAGCTATCTCAATTAAGTTCATTTTACGGTTATTCGAAATTATTTTGTGGACTTTTTTTGAAGTTTTCATCGGTAACAGCGTCTTTGGGTGTCCACTACGTGTATTGTCCTCGATGCTCATTTCGCCTCGTTTAAATTTTACCAAACCACTTCTCTACGGTTTCCTGACGCAAAGTTCGAATAATGTCTATCAAGCCAAGCCTTGGTTTCAATAGTATTTATTTTTCGCCAAAAAGCAATGCTTTATAGCGACAGATGAAATTCCTTTTTATCCATTTTTTCAAATTAACCAGAGTTGCTTCGCTAAAAATGTTATAACTTACATACTAATAGTGCAGCAGCTGTCAAATTTATACACGTCTCTTTTAAAGGTACAAGACTAACTAAAAATCATATGGATTTAATTACTAATAGCGCTATTTATGTGTCAGCCTACGAATTTTCAGCCCACCTGTTATAATGAGCTTAAAATGAAATACAAAAATGGGAACAAAATCAATCGAAATTATGCTATAAAACTGTGCACATCATGACGATGTTGTGATAACCAGTTCATCCATTTATTCATTTTCTACACCTGAAAGTTTCGAGGTGGCAACAAATGAGATTTAAATTTGGGGTTTAGCTTATCTATATAATTTTAGTTTGAGGGTGCGACTCGCGAACAACATTAAAGCTCAAAAGACAATCGAAAACAATTGTAAAAGACACGTTCCTAAAACATTGTTGCCAATAACTTACAACCTATAGCAGAGCCTCAAAGCCTGAATTTGATATAAGTAATTATTAGGATTATCGGAAAATGTTTGATGCTACAATAGACCTATAAAAACAAAACCATAATCTCGGCAACCTACAATCCAACGATTGACAAAAAATATTGCGTTTGTATGTTCGCTTCGTGCTACATCTAAAATACGTCTTAAATGTTTACTTAATTGTTCTCCCCCTTTTTGTTTTTTTTTTTTTTTTTTGATTGGACTTTAACTTAATTATTGTTTAGACTTGTTCTTGGTGTAAATACCAGAAATTTTTGAAATGAATTATTGCTGCTGTTTTTTTTTTCGTTTTTTTTTTGTTTCTTTTTTTTTCACAGTTTATTAATTGCTATAAAGATTAATAGGAAAAAAACTTATCACATAGATATTAATGTAACACCGAAATGTAAACACAACCGAAAAAAATCCACTTTATTGTTATTATTGGTGTTATTGTTCGTTTCTTGCCTTGAGGACAATATGACGATATCGTAAAATGGCTTCATTGATGATAAATTGAAACATTTTCAATTCCTTTACTGTGAAAAGAATGGAAGCGGGTTGAACGAAAACTAAAAGATAAGAATAAAGGAGAACACAAATGACATATAACGAAAAACATAATATTCATTATGACACCACAAAGGAAGAAAACTTTTCACACAGTCAAGGCGGCTTTTGGGGATGTAAACGAAAAACTAAAAGTGTAATAAAACAAAAGCAATACCAAGATAACAGAAAGTATCAACAATTTACGATATAAGGACGCATATGTACACAGATATATACTATATTCAACTGAAACGAGCATACTTATGCAATAAAACTTGCCAAAGAAACTTGTATCTCTACACAAAGCATCATAACAATATAGCCAAAATGCTGATATCAGCATAAATAATCTTTTAAGATATATATATATATGCATATATATATATAAGTTTTTGAAGGCGTTTTTTTACTCTTATGTGCTTGAAGAAACTAAGCATTTCTTAATTACACGCACATATTTTTTATATTTAGTTGTGTGTTATTATTATTATTATTATCATTATTATCATTATTATTATAATTCCTAGACCAATGAAATCAATTCTTAGACTAGCGATACAAATTGAGCACTAACAACATAGGCTATCGGGTCTGTTTTAAAAAAAAAAAAACGAAGATTAGATACTAAGTCTAGTAATTTCAATAAAGTAATATTAGTTTGGGGAAAAGGTAATCCATCCAATCTTATAAGAACTTCAGGACTTTATTTAACATTTCGAACTGGAAAATAATGGATTACCTTTTCCCCAAACTAATATATCAAATTGTGATATTATGTTTGATAGCTGTTGTCAGGATGTCCCTGAGAAGAGGGTTCTTCTAATAAAAGAAAGGTTTACGTAGTCGCGTAAAGAAGATGTTTTACTGTAAGAATTTGACCACAACTGCAGATTGAAGCCGAAGATTTCTGAACTATCCATTAGTGTGTTGTAACGATAGGACCAACCCGAATTCCACCAAATGTTCTAATCTTGACTTTGTCGATTAGTTGGATATATTGGAGGAACAAGGCTCGGATTAACAGAAGAATAGTGCTGATGTTGATTAGCTTTCATGATTTTCTCTTTCACTTTTTTTCAACATACTTTTAAAGGTCCAACCTTTCCATTTCGTCCACAATTAGAGGTGATGAAGCAGCAGCAACCTTCGCCACTCGATCAGCTTGTTCATTTCTCAATAAACCAATATAACTAAGTATCCAAAGTATTTTAATTTTATCTTTAGATGTTGCTACGTATTATTTCTTAATTTGTTAATGGTGCTCCATTTAGAAATTTAGGGATTTTGAATAGCTTTTAATACAAATAGGCTATCAGTGGCAAGAACACTTTTGAGTTTTTTTTATTATTGGCTAAGTTCACAGCTTGAAGAATAGCTTTGGCTTCAGCTATGAATCTTGAGGCACATTTGCGATTTAGTAGAATTTGTCTTGAAGCATCTACAACGGCAAGAGCAGGTGGAAGATCGCCAGAATTACAGCCGTCAGTGTAAAGGAGATACCAACCGTCATTTTCTAGTATTTGGATTTTTCTCTTCAACTAGATTCCTGAAGATGTAGTTTGAAATGAGATTTTTTTTTGTATCTAGACAGAAAAGTATCATAAGAGCATCCCTTTTAAAACCCACCGAGCTTTGAATTCAAAATATCGACAAATTTTTATGGGAATTTTCAATTCGTTTGCAATATATAAACAGTAGTCAATCGCAAATGATGTTATTTTCCTTTTTTTAGAAGCAATAGATTTTTTAACGTCTTCACCAACAACGAATTTGTTGGAATTGAGAAGTATAGGGATGAGCTTAGCTTTTAATTCATAAAGCTTATTTTCCAAATTTGGGAAATCGGTTTCAGCTACAATACTTTTGATGGGTGTCATCCGAAAAGCATAACTGTTGGCTTTAATAGCTCGATGATAGACCGTTTTTGGGACGTTCAAATTAACTATCAAACCGTAGTCGATCTTGCTAAGAATAAACATTTCGTTTATGTTCGCAACAGTGTTAACATGCGCATGACTTTTCCATGCAATGTATTGTATAAAAATCACACTTTTTAAAATTGAATTCTTTAACTGGAAACAATGTGGTTTCCAACGGTACTTGTTAGAGAATGCGAGACCAAGACTTTTGAGAGTCTCTACAGGTAAATTATTAATGTGAATAAGCCGGTTTGTTGCCTTAGATAGACATTTTCTACAATTATGCATCTTTTTTGATTTTAAATCTTTTCAGTGGGACATGGATTACCTGTAAGCACAAGTGAATTTCCGTTGCGAAGAATCGAAACAGAATCAATGTTTGATGTTATGCAATCTAGAGCTTTTTTAATGTCGAACGAACAAAGTTCCGATATTTTTTTTTTTGTTAAGATCAGTGGAAGAAATAAAAGGACGTATTTTTTTTTTTTTTTTTATTAAGTTGGGCATTGTTCAATAACTGGTAGCACTGGAAAATTCGAACTTTGTATTTTTCCACCAATAGGTGGAATCTATTTGAGTTATTATTTGATGGCCACGGGATCATAATGTAATTTTTTGTCACTCATTTATATAATAAGTTTGTGGAACGTCTGCACTTAAGAAACTTTGGAAATTTCTGTTCTTTATTGTCAGTTTCTAATTTAGTTTTTTTTTTTTTTTAATTTCATTTCTTTTCCCTTCACAAAAGACGTACACACACAACACTTGCGATAGTTCGATTAATTTCGTTAACACTAAAAGCACAAGTTAATACGAGTTAACGAATCCGAAAAAATTGAAATTAATTTAAAAAACCAGACGAAAGGAAAAAAGACGCGTGTTGTCAGAATTCTTGACTATGTGCTGCTGCTATATGGTTTAGTTGTATGTTTTAATAATAGTTTTTAATAAGTTTTTCAGACTTTATCTTAAAATTTCAATCAAAAAATCTTTTCACTTTAAATTTCTTATACAAATACCAACGCTATATAACGTACGTACATGTACATATATATATATTATGAATTGTCATTAATCAATCGAATTGTTGACGATTGTTACTAACAATTGCAAAATCCCTAACCGTTCATATGTCAAAAGAATTTATTCATGATTTCAACGAGAATGTGGTACGCGTAGCTGCCTCAGTAGCAGCAGTAGTAGTAGTAGTAGTAGCAGATGCGGTGGTAGCAGGAGACTAAAGCTGTCAATTTAAATTGGTTTGCAACACCAACAGAATAAGAACCCACCAGTATGAGAAAAAAAACATCAAGTGATTAATGACTATCAACACAAAAGTCAACACAATATCAAAATGTTTGGCTCAATTGGGCCCGACAGCAAACGAAGCATTTGACAGTTAAATCATCAAAAATAGAAGTAAGAACCAAAAAAAAAAAAAAAAATGCTTTTTTTTATTCCTGTCTTCAGTTTTTCAAATAACAAAAAAAAAAAAAAAGAATAATTATTCCATTTCAGGGTGTGTAAGACTATTTAGAGCAAACGCGGTACAAAATTTCATATATATAAATGTAACTGTAATCTCATTCCACAACAATATTCCCATAAGTACACAGTTACGGAAAAGTTTAAATAAAACACTAAATTAATTGCAATTTTTAACGATAACTTCAGCATAATTAAATAAATGTTATTATTAAATGTGATCACCGCGATTTAAATCGTTTTTCTTCTTATTTTGTTGTTGCTTTGTGTTCATAAATATTAAGAGGAGAGATTAGTTAGTTCAGCACATTTTTCAATAGATACCTTTAAGGTGGTATGTGGTGATGGAAATGAATAGATATAAACGTCATACAATACCCATAATCCGGTCGAAAGATTTCTCGATTTGTGTCCGCATCATAAAGTTATTCTCGATTGAAAATGTCACTTTACGAACCAATTTTCTCATCATTTGTGGGAAACTTTATTTTTGTTACTTAATTTAAAAGATAATGCTACTAAATCCTTACGTTCGATGAGTAATGATTCGCGTTACGAGATTAAAAAGCGAAGCACAACACAGGCTAGAACCGAACCATTCGATTTGTTCCAACCAAACGGGGCCCTTATTAAGGAACGCTATCAACAATAACTGATCAAGTTGGTATTATGAGTTTACAAGCGAGACCAGTGTGTGTACCGATATACGTATACGCAATATGTCTAAAAAATTGTGACTCTAGAGAACCATACAATACAGATAGATGTTGTTGATGAATGACGTTCACTGATTGATTTTTGAAAAACCAATATTTTTTTCATATCATCCGATTTGATTGTCGAATGTATTAAATTTTTTTATTTTTTTTTTATTAACCTGGCTTTGTATGCTGTTTTTTTGGGGGGGAGGGGGGTGGGGCTATAAAATAATATTTTTACTTAACCTTAGAGCCATCCATCCATGGGTTATAATTTTAGTCGTGATCTAAAGTCTGCAAAATACAATGAATTCTTTGATAAATAAAAACACTTTTAAATTTAAGAATTTTTCTAATTCATTCCTTCGTTTTTTCATTAGTAATTTTTTCTTTTTTAATTTTTATTAATATTTTCTATTTTCGTCAATATTTACGGTAGGCTATTTAAGTAATATATGTTATGTATATATATATGAGTTATAATAGTTTTTGATTTGATAAGTTGTTGTTGTTGTTGTTGTTGTTGTTGTTGTTCTCTTTCAATAACTTTGGTAGATATATTTTAATACATTTATTGTTATATATTTTTCTGCGTTTTTTCTCTCCTTATTTTTTTGTTTTTTTTGTTTTTTTTTTTTTTTTATTATGTTTGGCAAATCCATAAATATTATATAATGTACTTGCACACACACTCACATATATGTAATGAATATGTGTGTGTGTGATTTCTTAATATATTTTTTATTCAAAAAACTGTTATATTATCTAGAATTGTTTACTTATATATCCTTTTAATTAATTTTTTATTCGATAAGAAACATGTAAAAACAAAAAAAAACGAAAAGCGAAAAACGAAAAACGAAAGAAACATTTAAAGATATGGAAAATGATATATAAAAAAAAGAAGCATTTTCCAAGATCAATGGATATTTGTTAAGCTCAGTTTACATTACAAGTTTGACTGAGTAATAGATAGAAGAGTGTTAGTTATAGTAGTAGTAGTACTAGTAGTACTAGTAGTAGTAGTAATAGTAGTAGTAGTAATCATAAAAACAAACATTTTTTTGTCCGCCTTTAACGGTGGTGTATAGTAAGATTTACAATTCAGTAAAGTCAACTATCAATAATCTAATCCAACTATAACAAAATCAATTAAGCCAAGTCCATACGATTTTAAGACTTTATCAAGAACAATGAAAATTGTATTAAACATCTATTTAACGTCCTGCATAACACATACGCCCCTAAACCATAGAAATGCTAGCCTGAGTGAATAAATAAGAATTGATTAAAAAAAAAAAAAATCTCTCGATCACTTAAAGATCAGTCAAACTTGAATTTAAATTTACGTCCGATTAAATTCAAATTATATATTTCCACTACGATTTCATTCGAAATTTTGTCTATCTGTTAAAATCGTCGAGAAAATTTTTATATCTAACATTAAATTAATTCATTATTGATAAAAAAAAAAAAAAATTAATTAATCTGATCTTGTCGGCAAGGAAAAATATCCCCAGAGTACCTTGTAAAATTACATTCCTATTTTGGGGAGGTTTTCGCAATGCATTCGCTTGATTGTGTTATCTTTAGCATGCTTCTTCTTCAATATAATATATTAGACTATTTGCGAAAAATAAAAAGCAAAAGCATTTTTCTTTAACCAGTAATTGGTGGCCTGTAGGAAACGTATAAGAGCAGTAACGTGTACGTACAATGTTTATGCTTTCATATCATATTACGATTTGTAGTACAAAGTTGATTAAAAAAGAAAAAAGAAAGAATGAGATATGATTTGCTTTTTTAGTTTCAATTATATAATTGAGAAAATATATACGATACGAAAATTACTATATATTGTGAAGTCCGGCATCAAAGCCACTCATGGATGGAAAAAAGTCAATTAATAGGTATCACATTCTAACGAATGTCGATGTCAGAACGCAAGCTTGATTGCTTCATATAACAGGTGGGCTGAAAAGTTCGTAGGTTCTGACATATAGTAATACAACAGATGTCAAATTTAGACACGTCTCCTTTGAAGGCATAGGGCTAACTACAAATCATATGGATTTAATACTAGTAACGCTATCTATCTATATGCCAGCCTACGAACTTTTCAGCCCACCTTGGTATGAATGCTTATATGCCTAATTCGAGAGCACAAACGATTGCACTGATATTTAAATAGTATGCAGGGCCATGTGTTAAGTTCTTCACAAAACTTCAATCACTTTTTTTGCACTAAATTAATCCGCATGATGGGTTGTAGAAATGTTATAACTTTGTAATAGTAACACATAACGATGCCTTAACATGATGTTAAAAGCGAAATGAAAAACATAAAAATTTGTAATAATAAGAGAATAATAATGTTAAATGTTAAATCTGTGCTATCGTCAGGAAATACTGTATGGCCAAATCTACGATCTTTGCTATCTTATTATTGTAAATAAAATATACGCAAAAAGCGTCTAATGCAATGAAAGGAAAGACTAGCCTTTTTCGTAGCAAAGCAAAAGTTATCTAGATAATACAATGGGAAAGCATCATTCACTTTATCCATCTACTCTATAAACTACAGTTGGAATTTCGCTACTAAGCAAGCAAATTTTTTTCTTCCAAAACATATCTAATATTATAAAAAATAATGGACTTTTTTTGTCATATTATTTTCCTTGCGAAATAGGCTTCATTTGGAACAATAGATTTATCTCAATTAATTAATCAAGTTATCGATTCGCTTCTTCGAAACACTGTTTGTGGAGGCTTCATGTTCTTTCTTCGCCTTTTATAAAATTATTTAGCTCTAAACATTATTGCACAGTAACGGAAAAAAAGTCACCAAAAGGTCATAGGCATAGTTTTTCGATTTTCGAATAAAATTTCGACTCCGCATAAGAAGAAGATTGAGTTCTTTTGCAAAGCGATGAACTGCAACATATATTATACCCATCGTATCTTAACTGAAAATGTCACAGACAGACTCATACGAACAATGACCTTGCTGGACACATGTCCCCAAAATAGTATTCACATCCGTATTATTCGGATTCGGATTCAAATTCAGATTAGTAGAGCGATAGCGGCTACGTTTAGCTGCCATACGGGAATGTGTTATAACTAAATATATATTATTATCGTTATTTTCTACTGAAATTTTCATGGGTTTGATGTACTAAATTTCTATTGAATTTGAGATAATTTTTTCTTTTAGAATGTGATATTCATAGTGAAGACGAAATTGACTAATATAAGCGATAGCTGAGTAAACACATTGCTTTACAAACGACATTGTATGATGTTAATTTTAAAAAGGTTTTATTTAATTACTTTCTTATTGTGTTTTTTGTGGGAATACATCTTTTATCTACTATATAGCTTTTGCCCATAAATCCTTAAGAGATAAATTTGTTTCGAGTTTTTAAGAATGTTCGCGCGTGGCTTGAAGTTACATTCTAATTACATTATACAGTACATTTTTCTTTTTCTCATTTTCCCTATCTATCTAATTTTTAGTTCTATCTCGTTCTATTTCTGACTATCTGTTTGCCTTTCTTTTTCCTGAATTTCTCCTTGTCATTATTTTTCTGCATCTCTTTATCTTTATACTAAATCCAATCATTGGAAACAGACAATGTAAACTGAGCTTGTATAAGAATATTTTATCAAACCAGAGATAACTAATAAATATAATTCAGAATGCTCAAGAATCTTTAAAAATAGAAAAGAATGCGATCATTGAATGAGTTTTGATGTCGTTGTTAATACAACGGAATTAGTGATGCTACATAAACAGCCATTTGGGTACCTACTCTTTCATTCTCACTGTGTTCATATGGCAAAAAAAATAAATAAATAAATACCCCCATGCATATACTTGATGGTATATATATATATATTTGTTTACATATATAAAAAAGACTAAAGATGTGGTAGACAATTGAACTTATTTTCATTTAATTGTTTGTATCAATTCATATCGATGATTTCTAAACTTTAGGTTCGTCCGATGCTTACATAAATTTCAATGAAAATTTTCTACAGACACTTTTCACATGCATGTAATATATCTCATGCAATTTTTTACATCACACATGCGGTATTGCGTAAGGCGCGTTACTTCTTTACTTTATATGATAGAGAATATATTTGGAGGCTTATGTAATGCTCGATTTTCTCTTAATTTAAAAATAACTCAATACAAAGAATACTTATTATTACAATGAATAAGTAAATGGTTATATATATATATATTAAAATATCAAGGAGACTTATGTTTAATCCTACCTTACGCAATTTGGATTGTTTTTTATTGTTCCGATTAATATGCGCTAAATTTCCTAGCTGTCTGGCTAACAATTTCGAATTTTTCTACAACATAAAGTTGAGAAGGTGATGTCCATGTTCGCTGCAGTCATTGTCCGCTCAGAAGTCAATTTTTGTCCAAAAACCTGCCTCTCTAATGTGACGAGCCTTCTGTCTTTCCAGCACGCCACTAAGATATCAGAACTTTCGTAATCCTCTACTTGTTCCTCATACGTTTCTTGGACTACACAAAGTCTTTCATGAAATCTTTTGCAAGCCAGCAATTTGCAGTTCTTCCCGCGGCGATTTCTTTGAACAATGTGATCAATGCATATACTCCTTGAGCCCGTAGATAATGCAGTAGAAGAACAGATGTATAGAAATTGTCGATATGATATGATATGATATTCATACGTCGAATATATTTCAAAATTATCAGCATATCCAGATTGTGAGTGCACAACAAACAACTTGAAACCCCATTTACAGGATTTGTTGGTTTGGTATTGCCTTATTAAATGTGCTACCTTAGTTGAAAGCATTTGCTTATCTAGAGAGAGACCCACTGATCGAATGATATAACACTTACAAACAATTTTAATTTAAATGTTCCATAATAGTTGTTTTTTTATAAAGACCATCATTCATCTATTTATCGTCATTGTGTGCTGTATATGTGATTGAAGCCATGTTTACCCCAGTAGGATTTAACATAACGTCAATATGATGATACCTAGAAATTTAGCGAATTAGAGTAGCATTTATAGGATGGCAATTGGATACATTGGAATGAGGTTTCGCGTGCAATTAAAAAAAGACGAAAGTTCCGTATTTCTTGTGAAAGTTATAAGCGTTCTTCAGTGTATTACAAAGTCCACTCTTTCCATATAAGATCCTTTCTTTGTTGCCTCCAAGCTGCCACATCAAGGTTATCTGACTAACTAACTAATTGATTGCACATCTGAATCTTGTACGTTTGGGAAATAATCAATTTCTTTTAAGTCAATTATATCGTAACTCGCATGATATTTTAATATATATATATATAACCATTTACTTATTCATTGTAATAATAAGTATTCTTTGTATTGAGTTATTTTTACATTAAGAGAAAATCGAGGATTACATAAGCCTCCGAATATATTCTCTATCATGTAAAATAAAGAAGTAACGCGCCTTACGCAATACCGCATGTGTCTTGTAAAAAATTGCATGAGATATATTACATGCATGTGAAAAGTGTCTGTAGAAAATTTTCATTGAAATTTATGTAAGCATCGGACGAACCTAAAGTTTAGAAATCATCGAAATGAATTGATACAAACAATTAAATGAAAATAAGTTAAATTGTCTACCACATCTTTAGTCTTTTTTGTACGTGTAAACAAATATATATATATACCATCAAGTATATGCCTGGGGGTATATAATTTTTTTTTGCCATATAAGCACAGTGAGAATGAAAGAGTAAGTAGCCAAATGGCTGTTTATGTAGCATCACTAATTCCGTTGTGTTAACAACGATATCAAAACTCATTCAATGATCGCATTCTTTTCTATTTTCAAAGATTCTTGAATACTCTTGTTAATTACTTTTGCACTCTGTTCTTTACAACCAATTCAGTAACACTCTAACGCTACAGAATATAAGAGAGACGTCTCTCTCTTACTCCTTCCTACTCTTTATTCATTAATATAAACTAGAGCGGGAAAAAAAATCTCACGATATTAGAACTTAAAAAATAATCAACAATTAGATTATCAATATAATATTTTAGTATTATATATATTATTACACATTTCCTTTTTTTATTTAAGCCAATGATACGAGAAACATTAAAAAAAAAAAAAACAAAAGAAAGCAGAGCAATTACCTAAAGATACGTACATAGTTTTACTGCTAAAAGCAGTCATTACATACATACAAACTGTTTTAAAGCAAAATCTATATACAAATTTTTTTTTTTTTTATGGACAATATAAAAATAGAAAAAAATTAATTTATTTTTTTTAAGCAAAATTTAAAAAAAAAAAAATTAACATATCGGTGGGGATGACTAAATGAAAGAGATTTTTTTCGGAAAAAAATAATTTTTATTTTTATCCTTTTTTTTTGTTTTTTGTTTTTTTTTTTTTATTAACAGAAACAAACCTAAACCGTTTATTAACACAATAATAATAATAAGTTGCCCGCAAAAGTCAGTGACTAAACGAAATGGACTGGAGTTGGCAAACGATTGATTTTGGCACAAATTGTTTTATTCAATACTTAACAAAGTTTCCTTTGTTTTGTTATTCTCAGCGTATTTTCTCTCATTCACTTTTCCGTACATCTCTTTTAAATTACACGACATTTTTTTCTTTTTTTTTTTTTTTTTTTAAATTTTAATATTGTAGAGCTAATAAAAAAAAAAATGTTTCTTTTTTTTTTATGCGTCAATATTTTTGTCCCAAATTAAGTTTCTGCGACATTTTGTTATATATACAATTATTTCAAGTAATTTAATCACAAAATATAACAATAACTTTTTGTTAAAGGAAAAGAATCGCGGAGTGTAAGATGTTCAGATGTTCTGTTTCTCTTTGTTTTCAAGACGACGACTTTTTCATTCATTCAAACATTATATAAATGTTTCAAAATCAGTCAAAATTATATATGATTTTCGATTTTTTTCTCTTTTTTTTCTTTTAACTTGTTTTTTTGTTTTTTTTTTTTTTTTTTTTTTTTTTTGTTGTTGCAGTATTTTTCCTCAGCAATTAACCAGCTATCAGAACCACGATAGTTGTTTATACCCAGCATTGTTGTAATTGTGGCTGTTTTAGCTTGACGCACCTAGAGAATTTTTC
>KK351062.1:464246-498138 GCA_000671755.1 Glossina brevipalpis | reverse complement strand
ATCAGTCAAAATTATATATGATTTTCGATTTTTTTTTTTTTTTTTTTTTTCAAATTACTTTTTTTTTTTTTTTTTTTTTTTTTTTTTTTGTTTTAACAAAAAATTCTTTGGTAGCAATTAACCAGCTATCAGAACCACGATAGTTGTTTATACCCAGCATTGTTGTAATTGTGGCTGTTTTAGCTTGACGCACCTAGAGAATTTTTCATATGAGCTCCAGCACTTGTACCAAATGGCGAATTATTTGCAGTCTGAGGTCCATTATTGTTGAGATCGCCTGGTCCTCGTGGACCAGGACCTATCGCATTACCGCCACCCAACATACCGGCGTTAGCTGCGGCGCCTCCAGCATTGGCTGAATCTTGAGCAATCGAATTGGCGTGACGTTTCAACATGGGATGATTGGCCATAGAGGCGAATACTAAGCGTTCTTCATAATCGTATTCGCAAAGAATTTTATTCTCACACAAATAAAATCGATCGCCAACACAAAATCTACGAGAAAAAAAAAAAAAGAAAAATGCAAAATTTGAAAAACACTTTAAAAATACGTACTAAATCAAAAAATAGTTTGTGTGTGTGTGTGTGTGTGTGTGTTTGTATATATACATATATATATATATATAACACTATACATGCTCAAATGAAGATTACCTTTATTTATCTTTGTTAAAACAATGAAGTCATGCATCTAAGATCCTAAAAAAGTGCATATTATGTTGATCTAGATAAAATTCGAAATATATTTTACTTTTTCGTCCCCGTCGCTTTAATGGACACTTTGCCCCCCCGTTCGTGTCTTCTTTCTATCCATGGCCCGTTGTCGCAACGCTCACATTGATCGTTCAGACGAGAACATTAACTTGTAAGTTAGTATGGCCTTTATCCGTAAATTATATGTTATTTATTCCTAGCAATTATTATTTCTCTCCCATAAAGAAAATTTGTTTTTTTTTTTTTTTGTTTTTTGTTCACCAATAAACCCAAATAGTCTTTTTTAATACACGTTTGAAACGCGGATACGCTATTTACATACGCTATGTATATGTGATATACTCCGTACTCTCTTCTATTAAGAATTGTCGTTAATATTGAATGGGCGCGACACAGGTGTTCATCATTATTTGTATTTGTTATTTAATTTATGAAAAAAAAAAAAAAAAAAAAAAAAAAAGAAAAGGTTTGTAAAAAAGATAAAAATTTCTTCTCTATTGATTCAAACCAAATTTTTTAATAGTTTGTTGGTTTGTGTTAAAAAGTAGATAAAAAAAAACAACAGCAAACATATGACTACTATATTGCACCCACATGTGCATAAATCATACTAGCTTGCGCTTGAAGTCTATTTGGATATCACTGTAAGGCTGAGGTACACACACAAGCGCTCGAATTGGATTAACAATGTTAAAATTGTTGATAATTCCTCTTTCCTGGACGGTTAGCTTAAAGAGGGAGAAACGATTTAAAGTTATTGGCATAGTGATCCCTATTCTACAGAATCCCTATTCTACAGAATGGCTTTTAAACGGCTCGCAAAATTATAATTTTTTTTTTTATTAGATGGGTCAAAAAACGTTTACCATTCAAAAAGTTTAAAAATGTTATCCCTATTCAAAGTTTACGTCTTTTTATCTTTGATTTTCTTTTTTGACTTAAATTTTTTTTCTGCTCGGAATCACATCACTTAATAATATCTTTCAGCACTAATGTTAGTTCACTAACAGGTGGGCTGAAAAGATCATAGGCTGGTATATAGATGGGATTACTAGTATTAAATCCATATGATTGTTAATTAGACCTAACCTTCAAAAGACACGTATATAAATTTGACAGCTGTTGCACTATTAGCATGTGAGTTTGTTATTACTTCTGTGTTTGTTATTACGTGCCAAGTCCATAGCTTGAAGAATATAAATGGCTTCAGTTGTGAAAACCAAAGAACTTTTGTGAAGTACGCAATTTGAAGCATCTATGACGGCAAAAGAAAGTGGAAGATCGACAGATTTAGGGTCGTCGTAAAGGAGATGCCAAACGTCATTTTCTGATATTAAGGTTTTTTCTTCAACTAGATTCAATTGAAGAAGTGGTTTGTAGTGAGCTCTTTTCTTTACCTACAGAGAGAAATATCATATGGAGAAATATCGGGAAATTTTTAGGGGAATCTTCAATTCATTTGCAATATAGAAACTGCAGTCGATCGTTGATGGTCGTCTTTTGGCTTTCTTGGCAACAGTAGATTTTTTAACTCTTTCGCCAAGAAAGGGTTAATTCGTTATTTTTATTTATTTTTAACTCATAAACCCGGTTTTTTAAAGCTGGGAAACTAGTTTCAGCTAAATTTTTTTTAATGGACGCCGTTCGAAAACCATTGGTGCTGGTTCTATGAGCTTAATGGTAGACTTGTTTTAAGATGTATAAATAAGCTTTGTAGTTATTGCCGTAAATTATCAGACCATAGTCAATTTAACTTAACACAAGTATTTTGCTAATGTAGGCAACGGTGTTAATAATGTGTTAATATGTGCATGGCTTTTCCATGCAACATATTATGTGAAGTAAACCCTTTTTAAAATTGTATTCTTTAACTGAAGACATTCTTCAACTGAAGACGGTACTTGTTAGAAAATGTGAGTCCAAAGAATTTTGAGAGTCTCTACATTTTGTATAGATAAAGTTTTAACGCGACTAAGCCGGTTTGTTGCCTTAGATAGACGCTGTCTACAAGTATGCATCTTTTTTGATTTTAAATCTTTGCTTCTGGAAAGTTTGACCAGGTTGAAATATCATTCACAATAGATTCGAGAATGTTGACTGTTCCCGTGTTATGTGTTCATTAGCCTAGAGACAACGTTCAAATTTTGGAGATTCGGCATAGAGTTTTATTTACGTCAATGCAAGCAATGTGGAAAATGCGTGAGGGACAGCGGAGATCCTTGTGGAATACCATCCATTAGAGGAAAAGTTTCAAAGAGATGATTCTTAACTCTCACTCTAAATCACTCATGCGAATTGAAACATTTGATGTAATTGAAAAACTTAGGTGCAACTTTCCATGAATTCTTGAGGCTTAAAATAACATGAAGGAAAACTCTGTCAAAACATGAAGGAAAACTCTTATCAAAATCAATTGAGAGAATCGTGATATAATTTCGTTCAGAAGTTGCTTTAGTTATAAAATGATCGAAACGATCGTGCAGAAGAGCATCGATAGAGCCTCTGCCACGCTTAAGGCCTACTTGTTGTTTTGTGATCAACTTCTTGGATTCCAGAAACCACGATAATCTAAACGCAATAGTTTTTGACAATACCTTAGAAAGACGCGATAGTAAGGAAATTGGAAGATCGTAGATAGAAACTGCCGCAAGTTTCCACATGTTGGGAGTACAATAAGTAAAAAAGAATAGTGTTATAGGGGACTAGTAATTTCTTTTTACAGAACACTGATCATTTGATATGAAACGCAATCAAGGCAGAGAGTGTCCTCCGTTCAGATATGGAGTTCCAAGATTGATATAGGATTTTCCAGAAATATAGTACATCTACTAATAAGATCAGTATATGATAGAGAAATTGGAGTTCTCTTATTTTTGATGAATTCCTTGGAGAAGTGACTGTCAGAGGAGTATCCATATCATATTTTTCCAAAATGGTTGAATATCTCACATGTTTCAGTTAAAGTTCTATTAGAGGTGCAAATGACAGAAATTTCATTGGAGTATAAAGTCGTTTCTTGATTTTTGGAAAAAAAAGTTCAAAACTGTGTGCCTTTGATTTTCGTAACTCTTTTCTAAATTAGGCATTGGTTTCTTTTATATAATAACAAATGGTTACGGTCGGGTCACTTTTTAAAGCTGTGACATAGACCCATTTTTGCTCGTTTGTCAATAATGAAAGCGTATTGTTTTACCAGCCTTCCAAATGGATTTATTATATCCATATTATAGCCCGTTGAAATGCCTTTTATTAAGCAAGGATTCGGTATATTTGAAGTTTGATATGCAATGTTGTCGTGGAGAAAAGACTGTTTTTCACTGGCAATGATTGATATTTCTGACTTGGTGAGATTAACTTGCGACACGATCGCAGCATAGGTTTTACTTTTGTTAGATACTTGTAGAGTTCTCCCATGTTGCAATAGTTTTCAGTTTTGAATTTTCAAAACCTCCCGCATTTGTCGATAATGTGACTATTGTTTATATAATTCCGAACATCGATTATTGCAATTGAAATGCAGGTACAAGCTTCAGAATATATAAGCAGACAGCTACCAGCGCAAGTCGCTAAATTATTACATCTTTTCAAAGTACGACCAAGGCGTTGGCAGTTCTTACATATAATGGGAATTGGGATATAGAGTTCTACTTGGCATATGTAAGATATAACATCACCCCATTATGGTAATCGATAGCGGTCAAAACTAATACTTAGCCCACCCGTAGGGGAGCGAATTTTTCCATTAATGTTTGATTTCAGTTCTCTCGGCATATTTGTCAAGCGCGGCGTATAAAATACGCCTTTGACAGAACTAAGTTTATCGTGTAATTTAGTAGAAATCGGGCACAAGTGTGCAAGTGCTTTTTAATACGGAATGGACTAAGTTTCGATATTTCGTTTTGTTAGGGTCAGTTGAAGAGATAAAAATGTATTCCTTATTAAGCTGAATTTCCTCAATAATTGATAACACAAGAAAAAAAGTCTGTATTTTCTTTCTTCATGCTTTATGATGTTCCACCAATAGACAGAATATGTTTGAATTTTTATTTGACGGTTCCGTGGCCATAACGTAATTTTTTATTGTCACTTTGTTATATATTTAATTCGTGGAAACACTTGCATTTAAAAAATCAAAAAAAAAAACTGAAAGTTAATTGTCAAAAAAGACGGAAAAAAATTGTTTTTTCTGTTGTTTGAAAATATAACCTATGGCTTACAGAACACGCACAGTATTCGTGACAATTCCGTCAATTCCGTTAACACTAAAACACGAATAAAACGTTTTGAGCGTCCGAAAAAATTAAATAATTAATGAAATCCAGACGACAGAAAAAAAACACGTGTTGTACAGAGTTGTCGATGTGAAATTTTTTTGAAAGAAAAGGTAACAGAATAATATTATTCTAGATATTATTCAGGTCATATTCAAGTATCAAAAAAAAAAGGAAATTACGTATGAAAAATATTAAACAGCGGCAACACTGGAATCACTCCCGCGACCGATCTTTAATTTAATGTGTTGTGCAACAAGCAATGTAACTCTCATGTAAATTGGAAAGAAATCATTTAATCACGTCTTTTTAGTTAGAACATTAAGAACTATATTAATACTGATATTGATTGTTTCGTAATAGGCGAGTATTTAAATAAAAAAATTCAATTTATGTTTATGTTAGTAAATGGTGTTTAAATTAACTAATGAAGCATCCGCTACGCGTTTCATTAGAAAATATTATTTAAGAAATTCGAACGAAAAGAATGCCAATGAATTTCTTCCACATATTGTATCAAGTTCAAAATATATATTAAGACAAATAAAAGAAAATTGTATTTCTGAAAAATTTTGCAGCATCTTCCCTCTTAAAGACATTCCTCACCGAGAACTTCACTTTTAATAATTTCATTTATGCGCCGGCTGTTTGGCATATTGCGTCCAATTTTGTTAAAACTGCATAAAGCAAATAACCTATAAGTCTACATGTCGCTAGTATGCCGACGTTATGAAACACATAAGCTGAGACTTTGAACGGTCCATTTTTGGGGCAATTGTAAGGCCCGCAAGTTGATTCCCCAAAGTTTCTATACGTAAATGAATTTTTTGATAAAAAAAAAAATTGACGCATTTTGCTATACAGTTACTGACTTGTAATTGAAATATAGAAGAAATATCGTAAAGGTATACATTAGACTTCAAGGGAACGCCTTATCTAGTTAAACTACTGTTAGTCCTGTTAAAGATGATAACAGCATTTTCAGTGTCGATGTCTATTTCAGTTCTAATATTTTGATTTCTATTTATATGGATTTCTGAAAGGTGCAATGATTGAAAAGAACGACAGAATTGGTACATCCTGATCCTTCGGTCGTGGATGTGATGAAATAGAAAAAGCTAAGTATTTTGTGGGATCACTTTCAACAAACAGCTCACTATCTCTTTGGGGAGACAACCAATCATTCTACATCTACGTGGCTTTTTGAGATTCATTCAAAAACATCGTGGTCTAGAAATGAGCTAAGATGACTTAATAAATTAAAGCAAAGTTTCCATCTCGGTAAATTCTCTTTAATATTTAATTTCAATTTTCTAATTCATTTCTTTCGTCCATGAAATCAATAATCGATTCTTTCTAATGTTTAATGAAAAAGTTTCTACGCGTGCAATCATATTTCAAGATTTTAAAAACCCGAGGCCAGAACCTGATTAAATGCAACGCTTGCTTCAGCAATTTACATTGTACGTCGTTTTAAATTATAGGAACTGACACATGGTTTTCATAAGAAAAACTATTTTCTTCTCCGTTAATCCCAAATTTTTCAATTCAATTGACCCGAATTAATTCGAAGCAATTTCCAAGACGGTTGCTTTGGCATCTCAAAAAAATTGATCCTATAACTTTCTTTCACGTTTTTTGGCCGCCTTAGTGCTTTGAAACTGAGCAACCGTGTTTTGTCCAAATTATAGTTTTTTTTTTTTTTTTTTTTTTTTTTTTGCAATAAAAGATCATAGTGATAAACCCATAGCTGCGTCTATAGTTACAGTTAGTTTTTATGCTTGAAACAGTAGGGCGCATTCAACTTGTCTCCACAGCTCTCTTATAAAATCGGCGTGATTGGTGTTTAACTAATTTTTTCGTTTTCGTTAAATCTAGAATATAAAGTATTATCATGATAACTCTTGATCAGAATCAATATTTAATTAATTCCAATCCATTTTTGATAGGAGCATTCAAAATAATTTAATGTAATTTAATTAAATTTTTGATAAAAAATAATTTAACTGAATTATTGTTAAGGACCGATTTCATTAACAAAACTGTCGTATTCTTAACCGTCGTCTCATATCAAATAATTTTTATCTTTGTTATTAAGGCATCGCCATGAAACTAAAATAGCCAAAGCTGGACATTTGCATTGACAAGCCGCTTTGCTGATACATACAGAAAAGAATTGTACCATAACGGTTATTTTGTTTCATTTCTGTAGGACTCTTTTTGGGTCTTATCAATTCAAAAAAAAAAAAAATGCATTCATAGTGGAAAATCGAAAAACTTCCGGCAACCGGAAATTTTCAAAATGTCAAAGCGAAAACTAAAAAATAAAACAATAAACTCTATAATCGTTTAAATGTGATCGAAAATGAAATAAAAGAGAAAGGATATTTCATTTGAATTAAATGAACACCCAAGACAATAAAACTGGGAAACAAATGGTTGGGAAAAGCAAATGTATACTAGTTAGTGTTATACCCTACAAAACCTATGGTAAGAACATGTTAAGTTTATGCAACATCTTCTCTTTTTACAGCACAAGTGATTCAGAATCACTTTCTAAATTGATTAAGCAGATCTGTCCGTCGGTCTCTTTGGCTTGCTCACCTAATTAGCCTATTCAGATTAAAAATGTTAAACAAAAATTGTTGAGATATATTAATAAAATTTGGTACACTGACGTGTTCTGCCCGAAATCTATATTTAGAATAGATTATATAGATTATATATAGAGAGAATAGATAGAATAGATTATATAGATTATATATATATATAATCAATTTTATAACGCCTTATTTCGACAAAGTTGTCATCAAAAAAAAAAAAAAAATGATGATTTTCATATTTCTCAACAAGAATCCAGGGGAAATAATATTTTAGTCTATTAAAAACAAATATGGAAAATTTTCGATTAGATGGGAATATTTTTTGAACTCCTCCCTTTTAAATTTTTTGACTAAAAATAAACAACTATTTGGCAACGAAATTTTGAGTTCTAATACTTTATGATGAAAATTAATTCAAAATAGCATTTTGATCTGTAAGTTTTCTGTACTAAGTTTGGACCAACCTTTCTCTGATACATATGCTCAGGAAAAGTAAACCTTTATATGGCGAAAAGGTATAATATTTTTTTATAAAATAGATAAATAAGTAAAAAATTATTAGCTTTTTTGTAAAAGAAATTAACCTTACTAAATTGGGCCTATGTTGGTTTACGATTTAGTGCCGCTCCCACATAAGAGTTCTCACATTACAAATAATTTTGTTCCATGAAGCAAGATATCATATTTGGCATTTTATAACAAAAATAGACGAGAAATTGTATATAAGCGAGGCAATTTAAGATATTTAAGAACCGATATTGTGTGGCCCATATTGTAATATTTTAACTAATTATGGGGCCTTGAAAAGTACTTCACATTTTCGTTTAAGTATAGACATATCCTAGCATATCGTTGCTTTGTGAAGACATTTATCCATATCGCTTGATCCATCCGTCTTATTTTCTGTTCCGAAACTCGTCACATGTATTTTTCGATCCATGTTGCAGTTGTGTAGCTGTCTATAGAGTTGTACAGTTTCCAAAAAAGCAACAATCGTTATTCTAGTTTACTAAAACAGTACCGATCGTTGGAATAAATTCGAATAAATCGAAAGGTGTTTAAAAATATAGTCAACAATATTATTTTTTATTCGGGAAACTAGAAGAAACTAGAAAAAGCAGAAGTACCACTCTTTTAATATGAAACGGAACAAATGACCCTCAAAAAAAAAACACAGACATGTACAAATTTCCGTGAATATTTCAAAAGTTCAAAAGCAAATATTTTGGAATGATAATTAAGCTAAGCAACATCGATCCCGCTACTAAAAATCACAATCACATAACGAAAGTTTCAAAGTACACATGTGAATAATTAACGCTGTTTTAGTATTCACACTTTTTTGGGTTACTTCACAAAACGTTAAAAATAAAAGTCAATATATTGTGTTCGCCACGTGAAGATTTATCAATTTATTTCATCGCCATTTTAATAAGCATGAATTCTTATAGATCATAGTGGAATGTTGCCAACAAAGGATGTCGCAACTTTACTATGGAATAGTATTTATTTAACTAATCGGTTTTAACTTTTAAAAAAAAAAAATTATGAGAATCATCATCAGATGAGATTTTGAGAAGAAGGGTGTTGATAGGGTGCTATGAAAATGGATCACATATAGTTAAAAGCATGGAAGATATAAAAAATGTACAAGAAATACGCGGGCTGAAGTCCCAACGTCCGAGAATTTCAACAAAACCATCATCATCTCTCTAGTAAGTGTTGAAAGCTGTCGAATTTACGCGACAAAAACTTTCTAAGAAATATTTAATAATGGATCGGATTTGCATATGTAAAAATTTGTTACCAGAATTTCACACATTTTTGATTCGGTGCTTATGCCAAGAAAACGTTATCGTTTGCTTACCACAAACGGGATACCAGCTCCTATCCTATAGTTTTTTATAAGCAGCCACCTTTTTCTTTCAAACTTAATTCATTATAACACGTTTTTATAGAGCACACATGTGTGTCCGTATATTTCTTACGAACTCTGTATTTATTAAGAAAAAAAGTTAAATTTTTTTTTTTTTTTAAGATAAGAAAGGGAAAAAGAAAAATGACTGATTAAAAACAGTAATCAACCACACGAAAAAATGTTTTGCGGCAGAAGCCACGGGCGTTTCCGTTTTCCGTTTGCAGTGGACTCAATTTTTTTTTTGCACTTTTTAACTACTCCATCTCATTCGTAAGACCTGAAAAGCAAATACAAAAAAGAAATGCAAACCAGCTGTGCTTCCTGACGACAATTTGAAATATTCCTATCAACACTTTATGGCATATGATGAAGTGAAGTTAATACCCGTTACCAATATCGATGACGACAACGTCAACAGGAAATTATGCAAACTTGATAAAAAACAAAACAAAAAAGAAACAAAAACAAAAAAAAACAAAACAAAACAAAAAAGGAAAAACCAAAGAAAAATCCTTTATAGAGAGTGAGTCCACAAACATGTAGAATGTGGACATGCGGTTCTATAGATTTCTCGTTTTTCTTTTTTCTTTTTTTTTTTTTTTTTTTGGACCCTTCTTCCTTGAAAACAGGTGCGTATGCATATGTGTATAAACATGTATAAACATGTATATACACATATTCATATACATATATATATACATATATATAAATATATAGGTGTAGATGAATGATTTTATAAAAATCAAAAAAAAAGCACTCTGCTTGTTTTATGGAAAGAGGTATTGACGGTGTGTTTTCAACGTTTTTGGCAATTGAATTAATTTTTAAAAAATTGATTAGTCTTTCAATATCAGGACAACAACAATAACAAGACAGAGATTGCCGACATACCAACCGTTTATTTGCATTACCTTCAGTTACCATTTCAAACGCGCTCTGATGACGCATGATGTGAAATTCCATTTTATTACATATATATATATATATATATATTTACAAAAACAACGCTCAGTTATTGTTATGCGACGACTGTGCTACGGACGATTGCTAAAGGCCTCGTATGCATTTTTAATATTTCTGCATATGCAATGTATAAAATCAATTTTTGAAACAACTTGTAAAAAAAAACAAAAAAAAAAAGCATAAAGTAAAAAATAAATTGTTTTTATACATATTTTTTTAAGATGAAACAATTGCTAAAGTAAATGTATAAAAATTGTCCTGGATGGGATGAACAATCTTATTATTAATTCAGGTGAAAAAGTAAACTGGCTACGGACAACGGAAATGGCATTGCGATATTTCATAAATACAATATCATTTGAAAAAAAAAAAAATGTATTCAACTTTACTATCCAACAAGTATCCCCAGAGTGACATTGGTTGAGTAAATAAAATGTAGCAAAGCAAGAAAAAAAAAACACATGAGAAAAAAAGGGTTAACACTAACAATGATTTAACAGCCAATAAAATGAAGGACGAAGAGGTCATAAAACCATACTCTCCACTCCCCCCCTCTCCACTCTCCACCGATACCCTTCACAACAGTTTAAAACGAATATTGCTGAGCCCTTTCTTGTCAATAGTTCACATGACATGCATTTTCATTACTTCAAAGGTATACCTCATCAATAATCAACACAATTTAGAATAAGTTGTGCCTCTTAAGGCATAAAATATTGTTGTCCAGTTGCAGTTGTTTACCTTTTACCACATGTCATCCTATTACAAGTGTTTTCGTGTATGGAAGAAGCTTCTTAAGGGAACTCTTCTCTTTTTGAGGCTAAGAAACAAAAAGAAATCAAACGGAATCAGATCTAGTGAATAGAACAGTTTCTCCAAAATTTTCTATTTTAATTTCTTTCTGCGGTATCGATCTGTGGGAAAATGATATTTTCTTCCCCCTACAAACCCGTTCTATTTTTATTTTATTGGTTTGCAGGTAATCACTTAACAAAATTTCTTTCTGGAAACTGAAGAATACAGGACTGAATCGTTTCCTGCGATTTCTTTGATTGTATTGGTAAGCCAAAATTTAGTCCATAATTACTAATTATAATGAGTGATATTCAATTTATTCTTTGTATTTTCTTCTTTCTTCTACCAGGTTCTATCATATCCAGAGAGGCGAAGATAGAAAATGTGATACGCATTTTATCAGCAGTTTTTTTGCAGATAAAACTTTGGTTAAAATCTAATTCTATATGGTTTTCCTTTATCGTATATCCTTACTTTAATAATTATTTTTTCAATAATAACACTTTTTTTGGTCATAACCCATATGTGTTCCCACTGTGTTTCTGAACTAAAATGCTTGTACGATCACGAGGTTTAAACTCAGTTTTGTAAATGTTCTATTATAGCCTATGAAGGAGCATTGCCTTCTTAATTCTTTCACACCATGCCTTTATAAATTCGCTTCTCAGATCAATCTTTTTTTTATGTAAATACTGAATTATAGTCCACACTTTGCCAATTTTTCCAATTTGAAAAACAAAAAAAAAACTTTGCTCTCAGATATAAGATTGAAACTTTACGCGTGGTCTTCTGTTGATTCTACTAATTTGACAATACAGCACAAGTATTCATTTCAATTCATTTACTTGTCAAACTAGAAATATATTGAACGGTCTGATACGATATCACAATATTACCTTTATAAGCTAAATGAAAAAAAAAAAAAAGAAAAAGTTATATTTGGATTGTCACCTATTCAGTCACTATATTGAATGAACATTTCAAAGCTAGGAAGTATTTCGTTAATAATGTGTGTGCATCGGCTAAACAGATTATATAGAAATGAAAATTTTGCAAGCATAAAACTTTTAACAATGAATGGATAAATTGATGGACGGACATTGCTAATTCGATCTACCATAAGGTGATCGAAAGTTTATATATGTATTATATAAATTCTACAGTGTGCATATTGCTGGTTGTTATTATTGTAAGGCGACATATTTGCAATAATAAATAAATCTCTGGTACAAACTTCAAACATGTTCGAATTAAGATGAAAAAAAAAAATATCAAAAAAAAAAAACATAGTTATTTAATTAATTATTTTATTTAAATTATTCTAATTTAAAGTAATGACATTTCCTTCTCATCGTTTCTCACCAAAAAAAAAAAAAAAAAAACTAAGAAAAATAGTAACAATGTTTCCGTCTCACCTCTTTTCCAAAAAAAAAAAAAAAATTATTCTAATTTAAAGTAACGACGCTTCCTTCTCACCTCTTTTAAAAAACAAAAATCAGTATATTGTCCTTAAACCCGTGAACGTTATTTATGTATACCACTTGAAATTTAAAAAAAAAATATATAGCAAAACTTTTTATTAAATAAAGTTCTAAATGATTTAATAAGTTTCGCTTAGAAGCAACGATTTACCGAAAATGATATATTTGTGCAATGATTTTTTCCTATAATAATAAAATATATATATTTTTCAGGCTTATTACGTTACCTATGTTAGCCTTTGGTTACATATTTTTGATTTTGTTTATAAGAAAAAATAATAAAACTAATTAAATGATGAGTGTCACAGGATTCGTTCCAAATCGAAGATACATTTTTTTTTTTTTTTTTTTTTTTTCTTTGAAAAATTTTCTTTTGAATCCTGTGTGTGAATGATGCTTATTTGCTTGTTTATTATTCATTGTAACTATAAATATAACACTTAACAGAAAATCCAAAAAAAAAAAAAAAAAAATAAGATCTAAAATCTATACAATAATATCGTTGAGGGTGCTATTTGTAAACAAATTGAACTGAATAAAGGAAACACACAATCGTTTCAATTGGCCATAAAAAGGCGAAACATTAACATACATAATACATTGAAGGAAATCAATAACAACAGTGAAAATGTGCAATTTGGGTATAATTTAAAAAGAGGAAAAAGAGAGAAAAGAAAGAAATGCATGATAATTTAAACTTACCTGTGATTACACTGTTGACAAGCGAAACATTCCAAATGATAGACATTTGTGCGTGCACGCATTACCATCTCAAAGGCCGGTATAACTTTACTACAAGCAGCACAGTAGCCTGTATTACCAAATAATCTAAATAAATTTAAATAATAAATTATATTTTAATAATTTTTGTTGTATTAAAAAATAAAAAAATTTGCTGCTGCTGCTGCTGCTAATCTATTATCATTTACCTTAAATAGTCTCTTTTGCACAACATTAGATTACCCTTTGTATAAAGAGTAGAACCAACTTCGCCTAGACGACAGTCACAGCAACCACACTTAAGACAATCTTCATGCCACAGCATATCCAAAGCTTTTAATAGGTAACGATCCTGTATATGTTTACCACAACCAGCACACAATTGACTACCACTGTTATTGTTATTATTCGCGGCAGATGTTATGCTATTCGTATTACCGCTACTCGCGTTATTGTTATGCGAGTTTTGTATACTATTTGAACCCACATTGGGCTCAGTTTTTGTTATATCCATAGTCATCATCTAAAAATAAAAATGAAACAAAAATTGAATATGAATTGTTTTCTTTTTTTTTTTTTTTTTTTACTTAATAATAGATTTAAATGATGAAATAATGAATTTAGATCTAAAAAAAAAATTAAGAACGAATTATCGCATACGAAAAGGAAAGGCTTCTTAATGGTAGAAAAACATAAAATTATATTATTATAAAAGTGTAAATCTCTTAATTTAAATGAACAATTTAACTTATTAGGTAAGATCGCAAGCACAAATAAATATTCTTGGGAGTAACAACCTCTTTGCAGATTTCGGGGTAACGGTGTTGTAGCTTTTTCAAAAAAAAAAAACATTATTTTTTAGTGGATCAACTCATTACTCAAACAATGTTCTCTTTGAAATTTCAGTCTTTTCCCCAATTTATAGTCTAATATCCAAGCTGTTAATATCTATTTTCTCTAATACACGAAAAGATATCGTTAGAAAAGGGTTTACATTCGCTTAAAAGCATTTCCACTCCAAAGTATATTACCGTGGCTTGATTGAGACTGCCGCTCACAGTAGGTGTATGAGGCTCAGAGTTAGAAAACTTGAAAAATTTGTACAACATATATTAATCAAAATATTTTCCATCATTTTCTATAACTTTTTCCCACCTTTTTGGCACCATTATAATACCGCGTCGAACGAACAATTTTGATTTGATCCAATGATCGACCCATTTTCAACTATATATAATCTTGATCTGCATGAAATTTAGAATCGATTTACGCATGTTCGTCTATCCGTCTGTCCGTCTGTGTGATGACAGAAATATTGGAAGCTGATTGGTGCTAAAAATAACAAAACCGATGGAAAGACACACCCACAGTATAACGTAGACTGAGAACAACCCTGTTTACGAAAGCAAAAAAATTGGGTTTTTGTTATAAACCACAGCAGATAGATCTATAAGAATTTTCCCAAATATTGCGCTAGCTATCTCGTAGTCTTTGTGAAAAAATAGAAATGATCGACCACGCCCACTCAATATAATGAGGATATTAAAGTATACAATTTTTGCGAAAACTGGTGTAACATTAAGAAAAACGCTTCAGAAACTACATTAAAGTGTATAAATTCTTCTATCAGTATAAAATTCGGAATCCACCTAGACGTACCCGTCCATCCATCTGTTCGTCAGTCCATCTGCACGTCTGCTTATCGGCGTAATAATTGTGGTAAATATTCTCTTGATCGCAAAAAATGAAGATATTGACTAAAAAATCGGGAGAAATATTGGAAGTTCTCTCATATATTCAAGACGGGCCAAATCGATCACACAGGCCACGTCTACAATATAAAATAAGCTACAGTATCAAATAAGCCAGAAAACACGTTTTGTTTTCTGGATGTTTCTCTCTGTTCTCATTAAAAACTTTAAGATGATTTCCTAGAAAATAGGAAAAAAAAACTGTCACGTCCATCCATTAAAATTTGGTTTTTCCCCCTTTTTTTCTTAAGACAAAGGTGGTGGAATTACATAAAATTGATAAAACAAATTTCAGTAAAACACCTAATTTTACCAGATCTCTCATTGCGGCAATTTCGTTAAGTCTTAAGGGTACCAAGCCTTTGTACATACAGTCACATAGAAGTGGTTGTGCGATAAAATTTATTTACTACCAATTAATTCGCTTAAATAAAAGCTTATTTTAAAAGAAAACTTTTTACATAATTATTTAGAATAATTTTTGTTTTTCTTTCTACGCCATACCCCTTTCTTATTGCTTGCCACTTGTGGTACAAACTATATTAAGTTTAAGCGGATGTTAGCAACAACTACCTTTCATTCGTACCTTTCGATTCAGAATCATTTTCTAAATCGATTTAAGCATCTTCCTTTGTCTGTTCGTCTATCTGATGTCCATTCATGTATTTGAGTTCACAGTCTACAGCTTGTAATTTTTGAAATGTTTTGACGAAATTTCACACATTCGCTTATTTTGGCTCAAAGATGAACGCTATTAAAAATGCTTTGGATCGAATTAATTTTGCGACCTCTCCCCAAATAATGCTTTTATTTAAAAAGAAAAAATCATTATATGAGAAATATGCGTCGTCGCGGCCGCCATTTTGATTATTTTCAAAACTTTTTTTTCAAATTATGCTATCATCTTAGTTAAAGGTGTATGCAAAATTTCCACAAGACTTTCAGAAGGACCCGAAATTATGATTGAAAAAAAGTATTAACTATCCTGATAAGAATATAACATTCAAATTACTTAACAATTCATTTATACCAAAAAAAAAAAAAGAAAAAAATTCGCAAAAAGAGAAAAAAAAACACTAAAATGGAAGAATAAGTAAATGGTCTTTTCATACATAAAAATTGAACAAGAATTTCAATTTTTTGCTAAAGAAAAAATAAAAAGAAAAAAAACAGCTTACTAAAATAGAAAAAAAAAATCAAAAAGTCAAACTAAAGCAAACTTAAATTATTAGCTTGACTATATGTACCGCAGTTGTACGCAAACGCTATAGTCAACTAATACGCACTAGTTTTAACTAGAAAATAGTTTTAAAAAAAGACAGTATACCCTTAGGCGCCATCAACAAATGCGAACAAATAAGATATTGATTTGACTAATGCGAAAACATCTTTTATTATACCAACCAATTCGCGAATCGATTTCGTAAATCGTTTTAGAGTTTATCTGTCTGTCTTTCTATCTATCTAACTGATGCCTGTCGATTCTAATTATTTCGTATTATTAATTTAATTTTTAATTTTTACTTCGTTGTAGTTGCAAAATTCTGTTTCAACATCTTGGCGCCCAAAGGAATAACGTAATGAAAACTTTGTTGCCTGCGAGAACTCCATAGCAACAAACACAACATAACTTTCGAGATATACGATTAAGTGCAGATACGAGTCTGTTGGCGATGTATAGGCAACAAAGATCTGCCATCACAAGAAATATCACTCGGGTTAACAAACTGCTCTGGTCAATCGAAAAGATACATCATCTCCTATTGATTTAGAGAGCACGTTAGAGACCGCATTCTCGCTTAAAGCAAAGGATGACGTAATAGGAATTAAACGTGGTAAAATAGGAATTTCTATAATACAAAAGGTTTATTAAAATCAATGCTTGTTAATTTCATCAACCGTTCATCAGACGATATTCAACCTAATGAATCCAGCCATGCCACTAAGTGCTACGCAAAGTTCCAGGACATTGATTCTCAACAATCAGAGTCCAAGTATCCAAATCAGATAGCAACAATTTAATTAACAATAATCCTGCTTAATATTCTTATTCGTTTCAATCAAGTATGGCTTAATTCTCTGCTGCACAAGTACACATGTACGCACAGTTAGTAGACATTTAACCAACAATGATTCTCTTCAATGTTCTAACTTGTTATAATCAAACAAGATTCGTTGCACTATTTCAAAAGCACAAACCATGCATCTGAATGCGAACGTTCGCCAAATGTTTCTTGCCACTGCACTGCAGTAGTTCCTTGAAAAGATACATTTCGAAACTATGGATTTGCCAGAGAGCATACTCGACTCGACTCTTGTTCGCAAGTTAATTACGGAACATAAAAAATTGTAAATTGTCCTTGAAAACCATGACTGTTCAATGCAAATTATTAGAGTTTGAAGAAACCGGTTTTGATGTCGAACATAAATGTGTCTCTTACAATTTTTATATTATTAAATCAATACCATCACATCAGTCTCTGATATTTATTCCAAAAAGTGGTTGTAACATTTCATTAAATATATACAATATATAGTTTACTGATTCTTCATTTAGCATATATCACAAAGTAGATGAGACGTTGGTTTGGGATTTATCATCAACAAGCCAAATCAAGTTAGGCCTTTATGCACACTCTACATAAGTTGGATAATTATGATATCACTATCTACCTGTTTCATATATAACTAAATTCATTATATTACTGGCAAATAAATAATTCAACATATACCAACCTTCTGGAAAGTAGGAAACCTATCACCAACGCTTATATTCAAAGGGTTTTGTTTTTAAACTGACATTTAATATGAGACGCGTCGTAAAAGAATTTCAATACATCTCTCTAAAAATGATGAGAGTATGCAGCTGATGCAGCTAAAGCAAAAAAACTCCACCATTAAATTACGTAAAATGTTTGACGCATCGATTAAGTCCAACGCAATCCAATATACCTTTTATTGTTATATTACGATTGCGGTTTCATAAATACTCGAATGCAAATGTTACGCAAATGTACCGTTAAGTCATGGTTGACGAATCGCATGGTAAACATCAGTTAATAATTTGATGTGAGTCTCGAGATCAAAAATTACAATTATGTCAACTAAATATCTTGACGTATGCACCAACATATCTGGCTGTCCGCTGTTTGCATCAAATTTGCTATGTATTGGAATCGGTTTAGCACTTGCTTGTCTGTGAGTAGTAAAAGCACTCGAGGAACTAAATAAAACCAGAAATGAAATATTACAAGTATAGATGGATTTAATCTAGCAATATGGTTATCTAATCACCCTATTTTTGGCAACGACTTTCTCAACGGCACAATACTAAATTATAAAAATCACACATCATTAAGACGTTCGGCATAATGTAAGGCCCACATTGAGCAGTTCTCATTTCAATTAAACGATAATTTTAGTAATCTGTGCCTTACAAAAAGAAATGTTCTTTCAACTTTCTGCAGGCGTTTTGATCCCTTAGGGTTACTAAGTCCAAACATTATTCAGGCTGAATATGTCTTACAACAATTGTGGGGAACTGACGCAAAGTGGAACGAATCAGTTTCGGAAAATGCTTAATATATAACAGAATTCTGAATTCATAATACGAAGCCAAGGGTTGCAACTCTAAAGACATGATTTTTTTCTCAGGACTGATATTACACGCTACTGATTTCTTCATCAAATTGTGGATAAAAATTTTTTGAATGCATAACATTTTGATTAATTCAGAAATCGTTCTTCATTCGTTGTAAGCTTTCAATTTTTCTTATATTTGAAGCGAATATAATTTCACAAATTACAAAAGAAGGGACCAAAACTGCTTATCGTCGCCATTTTCCAAACAAACAAAATTTGCTTGACATTGTTTCGCGAAAAATGGACTTTGGATTCTAGGATAATTATTTTTACAAGGAGATTAAAAATTGATTTATCGTCAATAGAATTGAATTTGACATTTTTAGATATAGCTGAACTGGTACCAAAATGAAAATACTTTGAAGCAATAAAAGCAATTAAAAGCAGCAAGAAGCTCAAATCACATATGAGCTTAGCTCCACAAAGTTCTTTGAAGCGATATCGCGCTTTTTTCAATTTTGAAACAGTCTTTATCTACTGAGAGGTGGAAAGACTATGTAATGTAAGCAATAACAACGTACACACACACAATATGGTTAAATGATCCTAATAATATTAAAATTGCAGCTACCGAGGCGATGCATGAGCATAATCTATTATCACAAAAATGCTACTCACATTCAACACCGTCACTATAGAAAGAGGAGCAGACAATAAGGTTCGCGTATTACATATCAAAACAAAAAATGGAGTAATTGGAAGAGTAACACATCGCTCTACAGTAAAATAAAAACAAACATCTTTTGTTTATGTTTTTTTATACCTAATATTTATCATACGATTCATTATCTAATATATAATGTAATATACAGATATCGTCTCCATTTTGTAAATATCAGTGCACTCACATTACATAATGCCTTTCTTTTTTCTTTTTTTTTTTTTTTTTGTTAAGAAAGACATCATAAATGCAATGCGGTTAATTTAAATTTTTACTTTGTTATATTTAAAGCAAAGCTTCATCAATCACCTTATTTTGAAACGGTCATTATATGAAAATATTTGCAATTTGTCAATTTCATGGCAAAAATTTCTGAGTAATAGTAGTATTCAAGCATTTTAGATTGATATAAAAAATTTGGATCGGAAGAGTAAATTTTTGAACCCCCGTTTCGTAAAAAACATTCTTGCGAAAACTAAATCCACATACGGCGAAACGGTCTAACTTGCAGTATTAGTAATACGATATAAAAATTAATTCTACCAAATTTGTGCCACTGAGGGCTCCGCCTCCATTACATTTAAGAATTTTTTTCAAAAATATGCTATAACTTAAGTGCACAATTTTTGATATTTAATGTATAATTTTTGATATTTTTTATGAAAATTCTTAAAGAACTCTATTGAGGTGAACTGGTGTAGATTTTCTCGTCATCGACCTTATCCGACTAATAATGCTTTTACTTGATTTTTGTTTTAAATAAGAAATAGCGAAAAGAGTGAAGGCATGAAAAAGGTCTCATTAAGATTAGAACCAAAAAAACTGACCCTTTCGGAAAAAGAGGAGCAGCTCCGAAAAATAGAATAAAATATTTTGCGTTATGGACAGGCAAAGATGAGAGTTTATTTCCTTATTGCGTATTTTTTTTTTATTCCCAGAAAGGAGAAGGAAACAAAGAAGCCTTTACGAATTCGGTCCATTTAACAAAAATATTCAATAGGTAATCAGATAAGCACATTGCATAGATTTTATTTACAATTTCTTTATTTTCGAAGTAATATTTTCAATTTTTTTTTTTTTTTTACAATTATTTAAAAGGAACTGTTTCTTTAACACTTAGAGTTGCTTCTCGAATATTATTAATCAGCTCTTAACGTACAATTATCAGTATCCAAATCTCAGTATACAACTGACTATTATGACTCTATATCACGACTCACTTTTTACTATTAACTTCTTCCGACTGACTGTTCTTAAGTGAAATGGTCCGCTTATAAACTTTATGAACATCACAAAGGCTTTGTTCCATACTGCTATACCTCACTGTTGGATTCCTCGACATATCCCATTATCTCTTAAATTTCTTGAGAATTCTTGTCAATCTTTGCTTTCATCGACAGCTATAAATGAGACTTTTTTTGACCGCAGCCAGTATCAAATACGAACGGATTTTGCCTTTTGTTATATATTTTGGAAAACAAACTTGCTGCAGGCGTACTTTACCAGTTTGTGATTTTTGTAACAATGACCTTCACTTAATCTTGTTCGTCTCGAACAAGGTCATTTTCGAGAGCCGCTAGTCGGTTTGCATGTACCACCTTAACCATGACTATGTCTCCTGCATATTTCTGACTCCGATAGATTCCGTTAGTTAACTTCATGATGACTTTATATGGCGCTTTCCAGCTGGGCTGACGATTTGACGCTAACCCCTTGCTAAAAAAACGATGACTTATACAACTGCACTGATTCTTCTTTAAGAAAACCACTCTTCCACCTTTACTGCCCATTAGCTTGTCACTGGCGATCCGGTTTCTGCTTCTAAATCGTTTGTGTCGTCTGTGGTTTCTGAAGTTATTTCGCACGCCGTTTCCTTCACCAAAATTCTCACAGCTTCGAATCCGTGCTGCTACTGATTTCAGGCATCTTGTCCCGTAGAATTTTCGTCTGATTTTTTTAATCACTCTTGCGATATCAACGTGCTTTGCATTTTCTGCTCTGTGATATTCTTCCATGATATCCTTTCCTCTTGGCTAATGATACCGTCATCGACTTTGTGATGCTTGAACCATTTTTCCCACTTTATGAAGATCACAAGCGCTGTATTCCATACTGCTATACCTCACTGTAGGATTTCTCGACATGGTTTCATTTATCCCATTACATGTTAAATTTCATGGGAATTCTTGTTATTCTTTGCTTTCTTCGACAGCTGCGAATCCGACTTTTTATGACCGCAACAGGTATCGATTAAGAAGGTATTTACCCTGTCATATATTTCGGTAAGTTTCCTGAAGGCGTACTTTTCGTAACAATATCTATATATATCCACCTCTTTCAAGCCGAAACGTGGTTTCTAAAAGCAAGTTAAGAACAAATTCAAGAAACCTAACATATAGACAACAGTCCAAAAATGGTCAATATGGTAAAAATAAATTATAAAAACAATTAAAATTTATATAAATATTTGTATTTTATAATTTTTTATATATTTTATTATAATAAAAGAATTGCTAATAAATGCAGATCGTTGTCAAAAACTATAACGAAACGAAATTATCATATAAAATGATTTCGGGCCATATTCTCCCACATAATCTCAATCAATTCAATTCAATTTCTTAATTTTAATGAAAACCAAAGATTTTTTAATTTAAAAAACAAACTGCAATTGCCGATAACTGTAACTTCTTCCTCTCTCAGTTCTATTTTCTTGTCTTATTTCAATATGAAACATGCTTCTTCTTATTTTTTTCTTCTTTAGTTACGATCGTGTAGTTGTAAACTTATATTTGAAATAAACGATGATGTAAAAAAAACCGTATTAAGTCTTGGGCTCGTCCGGGATTTGAACCCGGGACCTCTCACACCCGAAGCGAGAATCATACCCCTAGACCAACGAGCCTTAAAATAATTTGTTGATGAAAACGTTCTTTAAACATTAAATATATGCTAACAACAGAAAAGATCTAAATCAATAGAGCATGCGATTTAAGTCAAAACTAAATTCTCTCTTCTTATTCTTATCTCTCTCTCTTATCGTACATGTATGTGTCATTTAGAGTAGCACAAAGGAAAGACGCAAAAACGCGTTTGAAGAAACATTTTTTTTGATTGGTAATGTTTTTTTTTTTGTATTAGTCAGCACAACAACAACTACAAGAAATTACAACGGAACGTCATGTGGAAAATGTTTATATGTACATTCGCGTAGAAATTAGATTTATGAAATTTTTCATTTCATTTTTAAAACTAAAAAAAAAAAAAAAATTTTTAATCACACACATCAAATTACGTAAATATTAGCTAATTAACCAAGGGAGCTCTAGAGCTCTTTTAGCTCAGTGGTAGAGCACTGGTCTCGTAAACCAGGGGTCGTGAGTTCAAACCTCACAAAGAGCAGTAGCTGTGTTCAGTTAGGTCCCCAAAATGGGACGGTCAGAAGACGAAGTAGATGGGGTTACCTTACTACACGACTCTTTTTGAGCCTTTATTTTTTTTTTTCGCATTCAATCACATAATTTTCTTATATAATTACAGTTATAATCTTACATTACAATTAAAATTACAAAATATCGAACTTACAAGTAGAACAACATATACTGGCAAAAACAAACTGTACTCTTAAATTACGACCATTCGCAAGAACGTTCTAAATAGCTTTTCTGCAAGTTATATTTAAGTATTTCCTAAAATAAACATTTTTAAGACGAGTAGCACAATTGAAAATGCTTTAGTTGTTTAGCTTGGAAATGTTTGGTATTGAAATCGTCTGTATTTTTTTTTTTCTGAGACATGCTGATGTTTTTCAGCAACGAATCTAGAGAAATTTATCTAAAGCTGAGATAAGAGAACTTCGTATTGGCAGGAGTTTTAAATGATATTTCAAACATTGCACAATATAATTCTTTTTTCCGACTTGTGATACTTTCGGAATATGTATTTTAAAATGAAAAACACTCTAGCATTTGAGAGTAGCAGTTTCATTGTCATGCGTTAACGATGTGGTGAAGAAACATTTTTTTATTTTATGATTGAAAGCTTCTCTACAATTATTTAATTTCGTGGAAGAAGCTCAAACACATGTCCTTCTAAATTTCATTACGCTTGTAAATATATTGTTATGAGACCTACATTGGCTTTATCAATCTAGTTTTGATTTTTGATTATTCATCAAAAGAACGGTGAACAATGTCAATGTCTTTGTAATCAATGGTGTAATGTAAGACGAATTGGATTATCTTGATAAGGTACCAATATTCAATGCTTAAGGTGTAACATCACAATAATTTTTTCAGGAAATTTTTTTCTGTTATTGGCTTAATAGATGCTGTCAAATTTCTACAATATTTGGGAAAAAATCCTCACCAAGAATTTGCAGCCAAATGTCTTAGCAGTTGATTTCTTACTTCAGTAATAGACTAACAGCTATCTTCAGAATGGACTTGTATACTTACAAGTGTTTCCAAACAAAATTACGTTCGCGAAATTTCATTGAAACGCCAGTGAGTACTCTGAGAACAATTCGAGCGCTTACAATGCTTCTGCCAAGAATTTAAGTATTAAGATGAAATGTTTCGAGTTGATTCGACAAATGAATGATCGAAAAATGAACGGAGTGATTGAATCTATTTTTTTTTTTTTGTCACTTGTTCTTCTTTTTTACTTGTGGAAGCAGAATAAATGATATGATATATAAAAGAAATGAACGATCTGAAGGTTGGGAAACGAAAAGAAACCCAAGTCTACGAAAGCTATGTCCGTTTAGGGAAGAACTTCTTGTACATTTAAAAATTTAACTTCTTTAGTAATGGATGCGTCAGGTTATGACAAGGACTTGTAACTGTTTTCGACTTTTCCAATAGATTTAAATAGATAGACGAACAGACACGGTTAAGTCGATCCAGAATCTTATATTTTACAAGAATATATATATACACCCGTCTTCTTGATATATTCTTATAATTATTACAAATGAAAAGACGAATCTGTACTCTAAATCCTCAGCATTGCGTAGAAGAAATTACCCAAATTTTGAATATTTTGTATAAAATCTACCACCTGAAACCAAGAAGGGAACATACACTTTTTTGAAAAAAAAATATAACGGCTCTCTGTCTTGCTATATAATAAGATATGAATGAACCACTGTATCTTTCTTTCTGTTCTCTCTACCTGGTTTTGTCACTTATCAGGTAAAAATGATTACAAAGCTAAAAAACCGAAACAAAATAAATAATACCAAAATAATTCCAATTAAATTAATTTTTGTGAATGAAGTCAATGAATGAAGTTCACTTTTCATCTACTTTTGCCGAATTGTATTATTTTAAATAGAAAACGTAATTTGCATCATTTCTGAATATTGCAGAGCCACCAGTGTGCTTTAAAAAAAAAAAAACAAATGCAACATTATTGACACTTTTATATCCAAAAATTGTAACGAAAAAATTCTATACATGAAAAAGTATTTTTATCTTCATTTTCAAACAAAATTTTGGAATTATTTATATTATTTGTATAACATATCTTGGTCGCAGCAACCAACATTTCGATTAAAATTCTTTTTACTTTTTACACGTTATCTTTCCAGCGGTTTGTATCAAGAAAAACCACAAAAATTGTATGCCTCAATCGATATTTTGGAAATACTTTAGACATTTTTTGGCAGTTGATGTCATAACGCGACCAATAATAACCAATGGCTGAAACAAAGCCTTCATAAAATTGCGAAAAACAACAAAAAAATCAAACGCGATTATTACAGATCCCTTAAGCAATAGATAAACAAATTTCAAACTATAAGAAATCAGAAATGAAAGAAAAATTTTCTATTTCATTTTCAACTAACAAAACAGACAAGACAACAAATTATATTTGGTTTAGACCGAATCTCTACATACTAATATACCCACTGTTGCTTCTGGTTGCTTATTTGCGTGAAATTTGAAAATATCTTTCTATCAGCGAAACTAAATGTCATGACTGTTAAGGGTAACGTGGTTGCTTTCATTTTAGAAAATATTGCATTTTAGAAAATACTTTGCAACACTGTAGACAAGTACTACTCAACCAGAGTTACGTAACCTTCTAAGCAATTCCTTTAATCTAATGTACCCTTAGCATACTGAATATCATATATCATATGATATCATATGATATCACGGAAAACACTGGATCTAATAATAATATTAGATTAGAGAGATTAATAAGCAAATAGTTTTCACAATCAGAAGATAAGAAGAGGAGGACTATATTGGATTTTTAAATTTTAAAGATTTTAAAATTTAAGAAAATTTAAGCCCACCTTCCAGGCACATTTTCAAAGTCGTATAAGTGCGATTTTAATAAACACACAGACAGTTGGTCATAATTTAATCCAAATTTTAAACGAAATTAATATAAATTCTCACTCTCATAAGTATGCTAACACGCTAAGCTAACACGTAAGATTAGATTTCTAGTTTCAGATTTTTCCTGGTATTTATTTCCGTACTTCTTTAGGTTTAGTAGTAAGAAGAAGAAAACTCTTGTTGTTTTCAACAATACTTTTTGTCATTTCAACAGATAAAAACACAGTCAGGTGAACATAAATATATATATATATATATATATATATATGTATCGTGTACCATCCTCAATGGGCATTTTCATGCATTTGCAAACATTTGACAAATGTAATATACACGATGGGTATAAAAATTTATTTTTCTAGAATTGAAAAAAAAAAAAATATTTAGAAAATTTTAATTCAAATACAATTGAGTTACGACGAATTATAATTTATGTCAATTTGGTTGCTGTTCACTTTTAAACAAAGAGCGAAAGACACAAGCGAAAGCAGCAATTCATCTAAGCGCCATCAAAAACGACAAAACAGTGTTGGGTTAAAAATTCATTCATTCAAATTTACATAAATTGATTTGATTGAATTTTTATGAGGTTTGCGCTCAATTTCAGTTGTTACCCATTTGAGTAGAGTTGAGTTAGTGAAAAAAGGGATATTGAAAGATTCATTTACGTTGTGATATTCAAGCACAGGTTTAAATTTACATAAAGGTCTACACAATATGAAAAGGAAGGAAGGAATAGATGAACTAATCTAGGAATGCAATTTTGAAAAGTTCTTCAAAAAGTAAACATGATAACATGAATGAGAGCAGCAATACAGTTAATTATAAATTGGAAAAGCTAATGGGAATCGAAAAAAAAAGACAAAAAAAAACACAAAAAAAAAAAATCAAAAATAATTTACTATATCTTTAAATTGAAATATACAAATACATTATGACAGTCATGCATCAGTGACAGCTTTTCGTTTGCGGTTAAATCTGGGACTAAATGATAATTGAATATTCATATATATATATATATATATATATATATATATATATATCTAGACACAAACAAACACACATAAAATACTAACATAGAAAATGCAACAGAAATGCACGTACGCACATACCTAACACGTATGCCTGCCTAATCACCAGACCAACCAACCAACGAAACAACCAACCAACCAACCAATTTCGATTTTTGTTGCCCATACTTGTACAACGCGTATATGTATGCATTCAAATTTTTTACTTAGTGAAATTTGTCATAAATCTCATGGTTTTCTATAGCGATTCATTCCGCTAATAATTGTGGTCCTCTTTTGATTATTTATGGCATAGAAAATACAAAAAACTTGTTTTGCACAATAGTTTTAATTCAATGAAATGAAATTTATGTGTAATTGTTTCTAAGTCTCTTTCAAATAATATCCTGTACTCGAGAAGAGGGTAAATCTCCCGTTCATTTACTATATAAACAATAAAGCGCAATTGTGATATTTATATTTTTTCTTTTTTTTTTTCTTTTTTTTCTTTTTAGTTTTTGTGATCCAAACCGCAATTGTATAATAAAACTAATTCAATATTAAAATTATTGTATAATGAAAAATTGTTTCTCGTTGCTGTTTTTGTTGTTGTAATAATTGAATAATTGAAAAAGAAAAATTATTAAAACAATTCAAAATGCATAAGTTGTAACGAGAAAAAGCAAAATTAGGAAAAGTCAAATACAATAAATCTATTTAAAAAAAAAAAAAAAAAAAAAACTATGCAAAGAAGAGAGAGAGAAAGAGAGAGAGCAGAGTAAACGGAAAGATATATTACCTCATTGATTAATCAGAGTTTCCTAACCAATCAATTATTGAACAAGTTTTTCGGAAATTCCCCTAATCAAGTTGCATATAGAAGAAGAATAAAGAGATAAATTAAGTTTATTAACCAGAACCTCCGTTTTTCTAATTTTACTATAGCGGAACATGTCCGTCGTATACTTATACTAGATGTATAACAGATGAGCTGAAAAGTTCGTAGGCTGACAAATAGATGGCGTTACTGGCGTTACCTTCAAAAGACACGTTTGACAGCTGTTGCACTATTAGTATGTGAGTTGTAGGATTTTTTTAGTTTGAAAAAATGGATAAAAAGGAATTTCGTGTGAATAAAAAAATACGAAAAATACGAAAAAAAAATACTATTGAAACCAAGGCTTGGCTTGATAGACATTATTCGAACTTTGCGTCAGGAAACCGTAGAGAAGTGGTTTGGTAAAATTTAAACGAGGCGAAATGTGCACCGAGGACGATACACGTAGTGGACGTCCCAAAGACGCTGTTACCGACGAAAACTTCAAAAAAAGTCCACAAAATAATTTCGGATAACCGTAAAGTGAAGATGATTAAGATAACTGAGACTCTAAAGATATCAAAGGAACGTATTGAACATATCGTGAATGAATATTTGGATATGCGAAAGCTTTGTTCAAAGTGGGTGCCGCGCAAGCTCACAATCGACCAAAAACCACAACGAATTGATGATTCTAAGCAATGTCTGGAGCTGTTCAATCGTAATAAACCCGATTGCCATGCGTCACATGACATGTGACAATAGATGAAACATGGCTCTATCATTTCACACCGGAGTCCAATCGATAGTCAGCCGAATGGACTGAAAGCCTATTTTGAGGCTAAAAACAAATCATACTATAAAAATGTTATCGAAAATTTGTATGACCATTATAATTGTTGTATCGCTCTCGATGGCAACTATATTGAATAATAAAATCAAATTCTCTCAAAAAAAAAAAAAAAAGAATTTTTCTATGTTAGCCTACAAACTTTTCAGCCTACCTGGTAGTTCCTTTGACATCATTATGACATGTTATACATTATATGATGTATACATTCCAAGCAGATCTTAATGTTATCATTCCGAACACATTTTGAAATGATGAATTTATGTCTTGCGAGCAGAATAGACATGAGTCGGGCTGATTTCAATTTTTTTATACTGTGGGAACTGTGGGAAATTAAAAAGTACGACGAAACTTCAAAAAACGTTTTCGCTTATTTTCGAATATTGTAGATTTTAAGATGTGTATGAGACATTTTTTGGATCATTTTTAAGATTGAAATACGCAGTAAAACTTAAACCAAAATGTAAAATAAAAATTTGTGCTCCAGGTTTTAAATTCTATATTTCACCCTTTCGTGAATCTGAAGGTTCCAACAAAACATCGATGTACTCGATTAGTTTGAAGGTTCAAAATAAGAAAAAAAAAATCGGTACAAAAAAAAAGAATATCACCAGCAAAAACTAGCACAAAATGATATCGCAAAAAGCGTACAATAAATAATAAATATTTAAATTCCGAAGGGTGTTGAAATATATAAAAACATCATTAGAAAACCTAAACTTGCCAAATTGAGAATTACCATTTAAAATTAATGCTCTCTTATGCATTCATTTAAAATTAGTAAATAATATATTCACGTTTTGATAAACATCATCGAAAGATTGAGGTACATTTATTTAATCAAACCGCTGGTAATGCGCCAGAAGAAATCTTCGGGGATCCTACAAAGTATATTTAGTTTCAAATTAAGAATACATCAAGATATGTTCGTTTGCGGTTCTGGCCGTAGACCATAATCTTCTACTTGCATGCAGATTGATATTGAAAATGAACGAAATCAATTGAAGGCGACACCTACAGTGTAACGTTAATTTGCGAACACCTCTATATTCAAAAGCGAAAAAAAGAATTGCTCGCAAACTATAATAGAAACAAACATATGGGCATATGGGCATTCTGTAAAAAAATGATCGTACAGAACCTGTATAAAAATGAAAGAAGTCTGCCACACCAACGCTAGGTTACGATGCATTAGAATTCCATTTTTCGCCAAAAGGTTTACAAAGTCCAGAAGCCAAGAAGAAAATTTCAAATTCAAAATCGATCCAGACATGTTTCTTTCTTTTGACGGTCCATCTATGTTCATGTGTTTGTTAAACATTCTACCGTAGGCAAAAATTTACATATTGATTTTTAAATTGACAAAAAAGTGGGTGGACAATAAAATTGAGCTAAATCGGTCTAACATCTAAACACACTAAGAGCGCCTCATAAACTACAAAGTATCCAACGACAAAAATTTCCACGTTTATGTGATCCTGCACGATCCTACATTATTTCTTACACTCTTTTTTAAAAATTTTTTTTTTTTAAATAAAAGTGACGTGGGTGCAAAAAATTCGGCTACAGTCAATTATAATCGGGATACTTGTTTTTTTTTTCTTTTTTTTTCTGTTAGTTATTCTTTTCAAATAATCTGTTGTACGTACGAACGAAATCAATGACGACTCTTGAATGTTATAGAAGAACTGACAGACTTGTTTAAATATCAAATGTTTTTAACAAATGCCACTACACATCCAACATAACCGTCGCAACAGCTCTTGACTTTACGGTAACCAAACATCACCACTTTTTCATATATAGATGCTAGTCTTATTCTACATACGTTCTCGATGGCAAACGGGCTGTTGTCATTTTTATTATTATAATTGGTTTTTTTTTTCTACTGAATACTGAAAAAAGCCATTAAAGTCTGCTCGCCTTGCCTGCCTGCCTGCCTGCCCGCTTGCCTGCCTGACTGCCTGCCTGCTTGCCTGCCTGCCTGCTTGTTTGCCAGCTTACCCGACTGCTTGCCAATCTGCTCCTGGCTAGCCTTTTTGATTTTGAATTGTTTTATTATTACCTCTACTGCCGCCATATGTGTGGCATACATGTTCGTACAGCTCGCTTGCATACATTCATTCATTCGCGCTATACGCTATATGTGCGGTAATTGTCAGTAGATTTATTGAATTTAAAAACAAAACGCGATTTTGACAGATTTCAGCGATAATAATGCCAGAAGCAGCACATTTTGTCACCCCACCGTTCGCAACAGTAAATCATCAATAATACAATTTATAAAATTTGCTATATAATCAGCAATTAACAATTATATGTTTTTTTCACATCTTCTCTCTATGTTAAGTGAATAGAATGTCATTTTATTCATTATTTTCTTTTCAAATAATAGATTTTGCATTTTATACAACAACAGCAATGAGGATTACCCAGTTATATTGTGATCGTAACTAACTATATATGTGGAACATTTAGTAGTCAATTAAATTAATTTAAACATAAAAAAAATAAATAAAAAAATTTGATCACTAAACGAGAAAACTTATTAACTTTTTCCCACAATGCAATATTGAATGTTTTTGAAGTAATTAAAAAAACATCTTAACCTAACTTAGTGCTTAATTAGAAGGAAAAGAAAAAATACGTAAAAATTTTATCGCCAGCGAAAACAACAAAAAAAATTTATTCATTTTTAAGGGAAATTTTGATATCTATCAACTCTATGGTTTTTGGTATAATAATTTCTTCTTGATTTGTTAATCCTGAGCACTATTTTAAAATCGACACCGGATACAATTTATGAGCCTAAGCCATTGACAAATCTATATGGAAATGTAGTACTGGAAAAGACATGAATTTACCGACAAGTTCGTTTTTTGGTTCGCAAAACACTACAGTTTATTGTAAGTGCTATGACTGATGCAATTTTTAATAAAAATTATAACGTAACTTGTAAAGATACACAATACGTAATACTAACTGTCAACGTGGAAATGTAATTGCGATGTCATCTCATAAGTGAGAAAAGTGATCGATTTTCGAATACATTCACTGCCTGGTATATGTAAGCAAACAAAACTCCCTCGCGTATCTAGGGTTACTAGGGATACTAGGGATACTTCTAAGAGAAATCGTCGAAAAGCCTTTCTAAACACTATGAGTGATAAATTGAAAAAGGGTTTGAAGATAAATTCGAATTTAATTAGCAAAGACATTTACCAATGACATTAACGAGCTCTGTAAAAGCATTAACATAGATCTGTAAAGCAATTAACTTCAAGCTATTGTTGGATTTAGAAGTTCACTCCGTTCAAATTAAGATACCTAGGAAACTTTTGTAAACATCATGTGAATCTACATGGAACAACCTTTAAAATTATATACGAAATGAACCCGATATTTTAGTGAATTCCTTTGAATAAATGCTTGAATATCGATATATCAACGGTAGCCGACCAAATAAAATTAGCCATATTAGAGGTTCTAGTCAGGGCCAAACCAGAAAATTTCAACGATATTCAGATACATCACGTGAATGTGTATGAAAATAGCTTTCAAATAAGCTAGGTGAATTCATATTCGGCTTTCTAGAAGTATTTTTAATAATTTTTTGAAATTTGGTACCACAGCATAACCCGACTATGGAAAAATAGTTAAGTTTGAGACTCTAGTGCGGCCAAACTAGAAAATTCCAACGATATTCACATACATCACCTGAATGTGTATGAAAATACCTTTCAAATAAGCTAAGTGAATTCAAATTCGGCTTTCCAGAAGTATTTTTAATAATTTTTTGAAATTTGGTACCACAGCATAACCCGACTATGGAAAAATAGTTAAGTTTGAGACTCTAGTGCGGCCAAACTAAAAAATTCCAACATTATGCACATACATCACGTGAATGTGTATGAAAAGGGCTTTCAAATAAGCTAGGTGAATTCGAATTCGGCTTTCCAGATGGATTTTTAAAATTTTTTTGAAGTTTGGCACCACAGCATATCCTACGACTATGGAAAATAGTTTAGTTAAAGATTCTAGTGCAGCCAAACAAGAAAATGTCAACATATGAATTAATTTGAAAGTAGTATTACGGATGTAGACGATGTCTATTTTTAGTACAACTGCGCGATCTGCAAAACAAAAAAACACTACCATGCAATAGATCCTTTGTGTGACTAATTTAAAATGTTACCCCGCTGTTGAAAGCCCGCATACTATATATATTTTTAATTTAAATTCGGAGGCAAAAATTAGAAATAACCCTCAGCTGGCCCCAAACACATCATCAACTGTTTCAAATCCTAAAAATAGAAAAAAAAATTCAATACATTTTCATTAAAGACGTGTACGACATCGATCGAAAATTGAGTTTAAATCAATATCACGACGATTTAAAAGATGATTACACAAATAAAAATGTTCCGTGAAGTAACACAATTAAAATACGAAGTTGCAATTTTGACATATGTTTTGCGAATGTGGTGAGTAAACAACAGTGCAAAAATTTCAATCCTTCGCATACTTCACTTATAACATCAAGAAATACACATCAAATAAAATATTCATTCTCCATCTCTCTATCATCCGTTCTTGGAGCAAGTAGTATCGCAAAGTTTGAAACCTTAAAAGTGATGTGAATGAAGTTTGGTAGAAATATTGACAGATCATCAAATGGTTTTAAAGGGATAGGGTTCGCTCAGTTTAATATTTATAAAGACATAAATCAAAGAAAAGAAAAATAAATATTTGGACACAGTGAAGCAAGTAAACGTACAAAATGATTACCGTCAAACACAGAAATTGTTACATAACAATTTCAAAACACTGTCCAAGTAATTTGAAGATTCTATTCACTTTTCTTATCATTATTGGAATTCTCTTTACTCCTCTATATATATATATTAGTTTGGGGAAAAAGAAATCCATTATTTTTTCGGTAGATAGCTACACTGGTAGATTTCTCGTAAAGCATCGATCAAACAATTTCAGATTTATGCTCGTTGGAAAGGTGACATTTCGCAGTAAAAAAAATTCTTGTGTTGTTTTTTGTTTGGTGCATTCAGTTGTGAGTTACAGCGTGTTAAAAATGGAAGTGAACAAAGAGAAAATTCGGTACATTTTACAGTTTTCCTTTGACAAAGGCGAAAATGCAAGCCAGGCGGCTACAATTGTGAATGGTGTTTGTTTATGGTTCCGATACTGTAACAGCCAATTATGTGCAATTTTGGTTTCGTAGTAGATTCCGTTCAGGAATTTTTGATGTTAAAGATGCATCTCGCAATCGGAGAAATGATCGAAGTTGACCGGCATGTTAGCAGTCGTAACATCGCCCAGGAGCTA
>KK351062.1:383264-437854 GCA_000671755.1 Glossina brevipalpis | reverse complement strand
AGCGAAAAAAAAAGCAACAGAAATATAATGAAAATATTTCTTCAAATTGCAAATAGTGAACCGACAGAAACACAACAATAGCAACAATAAAAGGCAATAGCAAAATAAGGGCATCATACAATTGCTACGTTAATGAAGCTAAATTGTAGTTGAAAAACACACACGCGGCATATGCTTATATACATTTAGGAAAAAAAAAGAAAGAAAAAAAAAGACGAGAAGAATTTTTCTTTCACTGCACGCTGACACCCAAATAGAGCATTTGTGCAAAACTCACACACACACACACACACACATATATATATATATATATATAGAGATAGATAGACAAAGAGATAGACAGGCAGGCATATCAACTGACATCAACATTGCCTATGAAATCAAATCTGAACGTGTTTATAAGCATGTACAGTTGGTCTAGGCCTATGTGAGCAAGCACACCGATCATGACAATGATGATATAAATTAAGATGATAATGGTGATGACGATGATCATGACAAGAAATCCCACTGTGCACGAGGAGAGTAAATTGGTTTTACTGTGTTATAAATATCCATTCACGCACACACACACATACATACATACATGCATACATGTATACATATGTATATATATATATAAGTAATCATGTAGATGTGAATCTATCTATCTGTAACGCATTGTGGTTTGCTTTACGCGACTATACAACTTCTTTGTCGCTGTACACTCTTGACAATTGGCAATTACAATATCTTTATGTGCAACACATTAACAGCCTTTAACATGATTATCATCTCTAATGAACATTGTATTGTTAACATTATTATATTAATTGAATTCCAAAAGCAACGAGTGTTTAGACATTAGTTAGTTCGTGAACGAGTATGAATGTGAATGTTTATATTTATATATATATATATATATATATATTGTAACAACAAGGTCATGTGAGCAAATCAGTCATGGCAGTATAGGCCAACACATAGGATTGTAATTGAGACCCTTGGATATATCTTTTGTGGCTAAAGCGAAATGAATAACGTTCATTAACATCATTATCGTCGCCATTATCATCATTATCATTATCATCATCGTTATCATCATCATCATCATTATCATTACTATATATCATCAAAGCAACAGTCATGGGAAATAATAATTGATTCAGTTCACTTTTGGATACAGAAAAAGGAAAAAATACATTAAAAAAAAGAAAAAGTTTTTAAAAAAAAAAAAAAAAAAAATTTTTAAACACTTCACTTAAAAAGCGTTTTTCAATTAAACAAATTTTATTTAACACATATTTTTTTTTTTTTTAAATTTAATTTTTTATATATTTTACTTTTTATTTTGCTTCTTTCTAATTTAACCCTTTAGCTACCTGTGATTATTATTTAAACACACGATGGGAAGCAAATGTGAAAAATCTGTTAAAACAAGTTTTCCAAGTTTCTCTTCATTTTAATTATATGCGATTTACTTAATTATTATCTCTGTGTGTTATACATCTGACAAGCACTTATGTGAACAAAAACAACAACAACGTTACATTCTATCCTCGAACAGAAAAGTGCTTCTGACAAAAAATGTCATGTTTGAAAATACTGTCACTAGCATATGTCACACATTGTAATGTTTCCTTAAAACTTATATCTAAGTAAATACATAAATACATGCACACACATTAATGCATTTACGCATACACATATACATAAATAAATATATATATATATTATTCAGAGCTGTACCATTTCCGGACAACAAGTCACGTTTAGTATACATATTCGGTATTTTTTTTTTTTTTATGTAAACCGTTCAAAAACAAAAATGAAATGAATTAAATAAAATTTTTACGTAATCGTGATGAATCTGTCAAAGTGAAAGAAAGAGAATGAAAAAGTAAAATTGAAACCACAAATTAAAAGAAGAAACCGGAAAAAGCTAGAGATTCTATAAGATGTTTGTTCCCAATACCAATTAATCGTGAAATTCAAAATATATTTTGCTCCGTAATCTCTAATAAACATTTTTGTAAAAGATGATAATACGTAATGAAATGTAATTTCAAATCTTTTGTGTTGAATTTCTGAAATCTTAAAAAACTTAGCTAACATTGAAAGCTAAGGTTTTACTAGAATTTTCCTTCCGTTTGTAACATTTCGAAGCACTTATGACAGACCATTCAAACCATATATTTTAAGGTAATTGCAAAAATGTTGATCACTTTTTTCAAATGAAAAGATCATTTATTGCAAAAAAATTGGTACAATATATATTTAATCAAAATAATTTCTATCATTTTCTACTACTTTCTTCCATCTCCCATAGCAATACCGTGTCGAAAGAACACACGATCCTTTGAGGCTATCCGTGATACGAAACATTTTCCCATTTCTTCAACTTTCTGGAATAGTGTACCAGCCAAGCTAAGTAATGCTGCACCGATCTAAGCAAGCGGTAATTAAAAGGCGCTATGTCCGTTAAGTACGTTGGGTGCGGGAGAGCTTCCCATTCCGAGTTGCAACAATGTAACCTTGACCACTTTTGCAAAAAATGTTACCGAACTTTCTTATGCAAACGGATGACTTTGTGTTCTATTAGCCGCTATTGGTGGCCTTTTTGCAACAATACTTCGTTCAATTTGGTCAATTGATGTCGATAGACCTCCACAGTAAAGGTTTCATTCGATTTTTAGTAATTCATAATATACTACACCTGATGACAACACATGCACAACCAGTGAATATTTCGTTTCGGTTTCGATGTGGAACTAAAATGTGAGTTTTTGCGTTTTGTGATTGTCCTAGTAGATTCCCTTTTCCATCACTAGTCACAATACGCCACCGAAAACTCTTTTTTTTTTTCTTTTTTGCCTGAGAAGCAATCAAACGGCGATATTGAACAGTTCGAAATGACATTTTCGTTTAATTTATGTGGTAACCATTCCTGCTCCTTTAGAATCTTTTTCATCGCATCTAAATATCTAGAAATAGCTGATTCATTAACTACTAATCTATTCGAAAGTCTCTTTGAGAGTTTGAGAGCTGGGTTTTCATTCAATAAAAATTTTGCAGTTCATCATTTTTGAATTTTTTGGCCTTCCAGGCCGTTCTTTGTCGTTGTAATCAATATCATCATTTTTAAACCGTTGAAACCGAAACTTATAAATGCGATATCAAGAAGCAGCATATTGAAAATGCAATTTTAAGCGTTCCATGATTTGCGTCTACATATATACACTGAATAATTCAATAAAACTAAAGAGAAAATTATTATTATAGGTAGAGGAAGGTCAAAATTATTGAATCCAATCCTTAAGTACACTAGTATTACCCATTATTTTATCACTTTTACTGGTAGAAATTACTGATCAAAATTTTTGCAAGTACATACCTCTAATATACATTTTTAAAGGTTACATAAGGGCGACATTTCCAGGTACCGAATTTAAATACACCTTGACACTTCAAATATAGTTGGGAATATAAAATCAATAGAGAAATTTTACTTAGATAATAATATTATTTTTTATCGTACACGTGAAAAACATTCATATACACACAGACTCCTCAAGATGTTCTTGACTACCTCTGCCTTTTTGCTTGCGATAATTATAGATGTAGACCTCAAAAAGTTTTCTTTATGTAAACTTCTTAATTAGACTAACTTGATCTATGGCAAATAACGGTCATGATGATGTATTTAACAGTGTTAAATAAATATAATATATATATTGTAAGTCCACTATTTAAGCTTATCTCCAATGAATGTATCTTTCTTAGTTGTCCTCGAAAGTTAAATCATATCTTTGTTAAGCTTACTCAAGATAATATGAACTCTGCGATGAATATTTTCGAATCACGACTATCGTTATAAATTTTCATTCTAAAGATTTTTAATAGCCGGCCAGTCAAGTCCATTCAAAAAAAAAAAAAAATATTCTCACTATGTACTACCAAAGATTGCAGGATAATTAAAGAATTGCTATTCTAAATCTCGTAAAAATGAACTGAAAGTTCGGCTTGAAAACTAATATATGCTCACCTAAACTTACAAATGTAATCAGTATACCATTTGCTGTGTACTGCTCTATACGAGTTTACGACAAAAGTGTTCTATAATGGTGTGACAAATGTTCATCGCAATACTTTTTCATATTCCATCAAGGGACCCCCCCACCCTCGCAATACTTTTTTATATTCCATCAAGGGACCCCCCCACCCTCTCCCCCCAAGTTAGTATCTGCAAAATCATGATATTTACCGAAATTGATACAAAATATAATGAAAACCGTATTTATTGTTTATTATAAAAGAAATTTAGTAGTTCGCTAATTAAATACTTTTACTTCTCTTTGAGTGTTCCTTTGTAAACATTTATTGGGTTGGCAAATAAGTAATTGCCGATTTCTTCAATAAAATAAAAGATTTTTTTTTTTTACTTGAAATGAAGTTTAATCTATAATGTGTTTTCCATTTTGTTCGATGACCTTTTAACCTTTGACCTCTCTGACAACTTGTAAATTCCATGTTCGTAGAAAGTCGGATCCTTTTCGGTCAAAAACTGAGTTAAATGAGATTTTACAGTGTCTTCATCGTTGAAAGTTTTACCGCAAAACGAGTTGGCCAGATATCGTAATAAGTGGTAATCTGATGGCGCAAGATCAGTACTATATGGGTGGTGAGTGTACGATCAATTCCCAAACAAGATCCATCAAATTTTCACTGAGGGGCTAAAGAAGTGTGCGGCAGAGCATTGTCCTGGTGGAAAATGACACCTTTACGATTCACCAATTCTGGTCGCTTTTGCTTGACCGCCGCATTCAGTTTGTTCGAATTGCCGACAGTAGATCTCCGAATTAATGGTTTGATTCCTTGCAATCAAACTCAAAATATCCCGGACCTTTCAAATCCCCCCAAATTGATAGCAAAATCTTCTTTTGTTAGATATGCGCCTTTAAAGTGGTTTTCGATGACTTGTTAGGCATGCACCACAATCGTTTTCGTTTGACATTGTTGTACACAATCCACTTTACGCCTCCAGTAATGATTCGTTTTACAAACGATTCGAATTCATTACGTTTAAGCAATAATTCGCAAGCGCTAATGCTCTTTGTCAGATGAATTTCTTTCAAATCGTGCGAAACCCAAATATCCAGCTTCTTAACGAAACCAACACGTTTTAAATACTTCTCAATATGGCTGTAAATGAAACATTTAACTTCTCTTCAATCTTTCGTGTAGTTACATGACGATCCGTTTCGATGAAGGTTTTGATTTCATCCTCATTAAGCTCAACTGGTCAACCTGAACGTTGGTTATCTTTAAGAGAAAAATCTTCAGAATGGAATTTTTCAAACCAATTTCGGCATAGCCATTCTTTAAAAGCTTCATCCATACCAAACACATCACGTAACTTTTTGGTGGCTTGCATTGCATGCTTTCCTTTTGCGAAAAAAAGAAAACAAAATATGGCGGAAATGTTCGCGCTTTCACTTCATATTAATGTTAAGGTAGAAAGAAAAAAAAAAAAACTTTAAGAAAATATCTACGCAATGAACTTGTAAAGCTAGATAGGGATGACAGCTAACATAAATAAGAAGAAAAAGATCATAACCGATAACGGATATCAATCGATAAAAATGGGAGTAAGCGACATTTATAAGTGAAATCGATAGTTACTTAGTTGGCAACTCATTACATTAAGCTACGAATTATATGGTAAAAGCCTCTAATAATCGTGTCTTAAGTAATTTTTTTTTTTTTTTTTTGCTTCTTATTGTTTTACTTTTACTAACGCAGATAGTAGTTTTTTAACAATAGACTTAACCTCGCGTTCTGTGTTTTTTTTTTTTTTTTAATTGTAGTTTATTAATAATGCTTTAGCGCCTGTGGCTGACACTACACAAAAGCGCACAAAAATGTTAGATTGACATTTTTGTTTGTTGTTGTGCCAAATCTAAAGTGCTACAATTAATTTAGTTATCGTTGCGCTAAGAAAGAAATGAAGGCAACACAGCAATCACACATTCATACATTCGTACATTCGTACATTTTCATGAACAAATTTCGCTTTTTTATTATTTGCGCTGATATTAATGTTAATGTTTTCGTTGTGTGTTGTTGCTTTTCTACCAATTAATAAATTTTAATGAATTTCCAATGCCGTATCGTTATGATCGTTGCTTTTCTATTTTGACTCTCTTACCCAAAGATAGATGAGTCTTTGATACTCTGTTGCTCTGACGGGAATGTCGTTCCTATTGTTGTTGCGACACGGACCAAGCGTTACTAAGAAAAACAAAGAAGAAGAATGCTTTCTTCGGGAATCAACCAACAGGCAACAGCAGCAACCAGTCATTTGCCCCTTAATTGACAATTCTAAAATAGAAATTCATCGAGAGAAAGAGACGCGTCTCATTAAGTTTTAAAGCAAAACAAAAAAACCCCGTTGTTTTTTTTTTTTTGTATTGACCATGTTATCATCAGTCAGCGTGTAAGTGAGTATGTCAGTCAGAAAGCAGTTTTCATTTCGTTAAAAGAAGCCGAAGACGAAATAAATATTTATGTAGTATTAATACAAAAGCCATTAACATGTGCTTTTAATATTTATTAAAAATATATATATAAAAAAAAAATAAAAATAAAAAAAAAAATTATATTTGAATTTATTAAAATTTTAATGAATTGAATTGATTGAAAAATTTAATAATAAAATAATAAAACGTTTTTTTTTTTCTTTCTTCTAATTTTGAAATCTTTGAACAAAAGTTGCTTAATTGGATTTTTTCCTCTTTATATATATACATAAATATATATATATATATATGTGTGTGTGTGTGTTCCTCTGTACGTGTGCTGTGTGTATGCTTTTTTCAAAATTTCTGGTGGGTTGTTATTCATTTGATTATCGAAGTGATTGGGCGCGATCTTGCGCTTACAAACACACACACACACACACACACACAAACATACTCTCAAGTTGGTGTATATTAGTGCTACGATACACTGCTTCACTCAACTCAGCCGGAAATCTGATCGATTACAAGTGTTCGGTTAATTAGTTTTTGTTTCTCTCCTTAACGTTTTTTTTTTTTTTTTTTTTTCTTTTTTTTTAACAACTATTTACTCATAAATTGCATTTAATTAAGTATATTTTCGATTTAGAATTGTAAGTAATTGCTTAGCATATTTTTTTTTCTTCTCTTTCTTTTTTTACCTAATGAGTTAATACACGTTTATTTATATTATTTATTATTATTAATATTAAAAAATGCTAATGTAAACGAGGCAATGAGAGTGCAACGAGGAAAATAAACGAAGCAACGAATGAACGAACTAAGCAATCAAACGATCACACCTCACTAAATCACGTTACGGTCATCCACTTATACGTTTGCCGTTTTTTCGACGACTGACTGACTGACTGACTGACTGACTGATCGTAAGTAAGCGGCTTCACTTACTTGACCTGGCAGGCAGTCAAACAAACAGACTAAGGGGGACAAATTCAGGAAAAATTGTTTCTTTTATTTTTCTCTTTCTCTCTCTCTTTTTCTCTTTTTCATTGTATTAGTTTTGCCAGTTGTGTTTATTATTACGACGACCGTTGGTGTTTTTACTATTACTGTTGTTGTTTACTTTTTATATGTGAATAAATAAATCAATCTTGTTGGCTGTAGTTGCAATTGTTGTGTTGTTGTTATTACTATAGTTGTTGTTGTTATTGTTGTTATTGTTGTTGTTGCCTTTAAAGTTGTTACTGTTGTTTTTGCAGTTTAATCGTAAAAAACATTTTAATTAAAATTATTTTAATGAAAAATGCTCTTAATGCCAAACGTACTAAGTCAAAGGGGACAGACTATCTTTCGTTAACTTAACGTTAACGGTGCTTGGCAAAAGTACTCGTACTCTCAAAAAAAGAAATGTGATAATTAAGCGAATAAAACAATTTTCGAAATTAATATTTTAATTTAAGTTCATACCTATCAAAATTTAACTATCTATCACTTTGTATAAAATCTTCCACGTTTTTTAGATATAAAAAGCATTTTCTTCGAGAGCATTTTGTTTTAAATTAAATTTTAAAAAAAATTCAATTTAAATCCGAAACATTACGAAAAGATCATTAATTAGAGTCTTAAGTTTTTTCCAAATGTCTAGCATGTTCTTAACATGTCATTCTCTATTAGTAGCACAAAGCTTCTTATGACAGAAACCTATGGTCAACTAGGAATGGCTGTTCGAATTAATAGTTTGCGAATAGTTTGAGTCGAACGACACGATAGTGATTATTCTTTGCTTAAACGCCTAAGGCGACGCGTCAATACATGCCTATTTTATACTTTTTTTTTTTTTTTTTTTTTTTGATAAGTGCCTTTACCGTCTATCCGTCTGTAAAAATCCTTATCTACGCACGGAAACTTTTATATACCGATATCAACAAGGTATTGGATTATTCGATATGTACGTAAAAAGGAATGCATGAATCATCGCATGCGATGTGTGTGGAAACCATCATGTACATAGTTTAAATTTCAGTTGCGGGTATAAGATTGTAGCCACTAAATTAGCATTGCATGCCCTTTTGTTGCTTATTAATTTGACCACTTGAAAAAATAGTTTGTTTGCATCGACTCTTCTGAACGGTTTATATTGTTACGATTTTCTTTGAGTTTATTTCACTTAAGAAAACTGCTTCTTTTTTTTTTCTTCTTCTTTTAAAATTACGCGTCAGTAGTAATCGCCATATGTGACAATTTTATGACCAATTATTAGCGAGCTGTAATTGAATTCTGAAAGTTGTGTTTAGTTAATCGGAGTTTTTTTTTTTCGAACCAACTGCCAATAACGATAGAAAAAAATGTGCACGTTTATAATTATATAAAGTAGGAAATATACACGAAAAATATTCGTAGTTAGTTAGTTACAATAAAGTGGAAATGAACTAAGGGTAAAATCAATTCATAAATATTTCTACAAGTAAATGAAAGGACTGAACGAATTTTAAAATAAACATCAGATATCAAAAGAAAGCAACACACAATCGAGTAAATTAATAATTTATTGTGCAAAAATTGGTAACGAATTCAATTACGACTTTCTAGTTAGATCCACACCACTTCGGACTGTTCGCCTATGTGCCAATAGAGAGCTAAAACTCGGAAATTGTCTCCCTAATCTCCCATAAAACGACTTTCCTCTCATAAACTAACAAAAAGTAGAACCATACTAGTTGGCACGACACCTTTTGGAGAAGGTTTTAGTCACAAACCAGTTGAGATAAACTAAATTACTGTCCTTGAAGAGAACATTACAAACGTCAAATTCATTGTTAGTCAATCTGATCCCCATAGGCTTAAAATTTCTAATGTCTAAGTACAAAGGTCATTCACATAAAACATACTTTCGAGACTATTCAAAAATAGATCCATTTTTTGTTGCCTTTGTCTTCACAATGAAAGTATTGCTCAGACAACCTATGAATGACTGATCCAAAACAAACGATAATTGCAAAAAAAAATATTTAAAAAATATGGCGAATGGGAATCGAAGATCCAAGGTGTGTTGATATGCTTACGTCCCGGTTGAGATTAAATACTAGTAACACTCTCCATTTTTAATTCTTTTAAAAGTTACTTGTAACTCAAATCGATTAATGATAACAATATAAAATAATATAATTTGTGAGATTTTTTCTTAATTATTTTATTATTTACTCAACAACGTGTCACATTTATTAATTAGTTCATTTACGTTACGTTTACGCTAATTTTTTGAACATATATACTAAATTTTAGGTCTTTTAGTTTTATATTAATTTTTCAAACTCAACGGACTTGACTAAACTGACTTAACGAGATTCATTTCACTTCAAAATATTTTTATTTGAAAAAATCTTCCCCAATACACTTGTACCTATAGAGCTTGTAAAGCAATTGGAAAACGCAATAAGTAGTACACTTTCAATCTCGATGTGGTATAAATAATAATTAAAATTAAATAATTAATTAAATCAATTAAATAAAAGTCAAGTAAAACGTATATTTATCACAAGATTGACATAAAAATACTTTTCTTAAAAATTTTAAAATGCTTCTTCTTTCTTTTATATTGATTCACGAATGCCGAATTGAAAAGCGGTTCTCATGTCTAGTCGATTACTACACTTACAGTCTATAGTCTAGAAGAAGTAAAGAAACCGAGAGACATTGTGTGTGTATGGTTATATATGACAAATTGCTAACTCAATTTTTATGGATTGAGAAATTCCGAATAGTATATTAAGCAAACGAAAGGAAAACGAAATATATATTCGAATTCTGAATTTTTGAATCAAAAGTAGACTTACTTACTTAATAAGGCATGTGTGATAGGCATACGATAAGAATTCCTGAAAGTAACGCGAACTGGATAAGTAATATAGTGAACCTTTAATCTCAGATGGTGAATAGTTACCGTGTATATGTTACAAATAATTTTTTTTGAAGCTAAGCGTTAAATATTTCTAGCCGCTGTAGTTTAAGTTAAGTGTGAATTTGTTCGCATATATACATATATATATACAATATATAGAAACATATATGTAAAGAATATGTGTACGGCTGAATACATTTGCTAGACAGCGCATTAAATAAAGAACAACAAACACTAATTAGTTAGTTTTTCTATTTTAATTAGAAAATGACGATGGCAGGCAAGCAAGAAGTCGGGCAGGCAGGCAGGCAGGCAAGCAAGCATTCAGGCAGGCAAGCAAGCAGGCAGGCAGGCAAGCAGGCAAGCAGGCAGACATGCAAGCGAGCAGGCAAACAAGCAAACAGGCTGACAAGCTAACAGGCAGCTAGCTAGCCAAGCTGGCAGACAGACAAACCAACCAGTAGTCATTTAATTAATATAAAAAGATTGTAAGCCAGTCACTCAGTCGCACAATGTGATGCAAATTAAATATTTTAATTGTTTTGTACATAACCATAAAAATCATCATAATACATATGTATACATATATATATATATATATATATATATACATATATGACTAGCGCGCCCGCTAATACACACAGATGGGAAAATATTACATTTTTTTTTTTTTTTTTTTCATTCGTTTAGGAAAGTGTATGCCATTCATAAGCTAAACATAACACATAACAACTTTACAGCTAAGTAACAAATCGATCTTGTAACGTAGAAAGCGCTACACCATGTTTAACTCATTAAACCCTTTGTAAAAATTTTTTTGCTCTCGTTATACTTAATTCTAATATTTCATTTTATTCGCATAAATAGCATAAAGTAGAAAATATAAAATTTCTCTTTTTATTTTTATTATCTTTTTTTTTTTCCTTAAGGTAACACATTGGAATGTTTATATACGTTTGATGATTGGGTACCACAGAGGAAAAGCGAAATACAGCACAAAAAGGTATATAAAAAAAAAAAAAAAAAAAAACTTAAAATAAAAATAATAAAAACGAAAACAGTATAGAAAATACAACAATGTCATTATTGCGCTTCCTACACACTCCATACAATTGGAGATCATTAAAATTCCTCCGCTGACGCAAAGCACATATGATCAGCGCACGATTGCTTGACTTGTCTTTGCTTAAAACATAAGTATATCCTCAATATGAAAAGACAAAAAAAAAAAAAAAACGATGGAGAATGCACAAACTCTAAGCAGCCAGGCAGCCAATCAAGTAAAAAAAGAATTTAGCAATGCTTTTGGCTTTAGCTAATTATGTTTAAAATGCTCATTTTGAGCATACGAATCGAAACAAGCAAATTGCTACTTCTTTATATAAAGGATATATATATATATATGTGTGTGTGTGTGTTTGTGTGTGTGTAAACCCAACGAAAACAAACTTTATATATACATATACTTTATATATATATATATATATATATATATATTTAAAGTTTGTTTTTACTGGTTCTGCGCGTCCCAACGTTACATACACATATTTATGTATGTATGTATGAAGAAACTTAAGGAAGCCGGTCGCCCGGTCAGTCGGTCGATAGTCAAGCTCTTCGCCGGTTAACAGCAGTTTAGGCAAAAAGCAAAAGATGCTAGTCGTTGCTAAAACAATCTGACCGCTAGGACGTTTGGTTGGTTGGCTGGCCAGTCGGCCAGACGTTTAATAGTTGATTTTTCGCTTAAGTTCACATTTGGAAATGTTTCTGCGGTTCTGGACAGCTTGTCTTAAGAAAAAGAAAAAAAAAAAAAAGGAAAACTATATACATTGCTCCTACAAGTATAAAATTCACAAAAAAGGCAAATAAACCAAAGAGATATCAAGAGCGTTGCTGTTCATACATTTCTTCATCTTCTACTTCTTGTGCTCCTTTTTTTTTTTTTTTAAATGAAATCAGCAGTAAAACTCAGAGCAACAAATGAACAAGAACCAGAGTTTATTCAATTAATGAACTTATAAACGTATGATTTCATTTGAATTAAATAAACCAGAATCTCGAGCGAACGTTCGCTGCTGCTGCTGCTGGTGGTGCTGATTCTGTTGCTGTGCATTAGTTATTCTCTTTCTGAAAGGCATGAAGAAATCCCAGCTATATTTTGAACAGAACATACATTTTTATGTGTTCTACGTCAGCCATAATTTTGTTATATATCATTTTCATTTTAAAGTAAATCATGGATATTCTTCACCTCTAACAGCTGCACTATATAAAGTGATCGTAAAAAGTTAAGCTATTTCTGGACGTGCAAGTAGAGCGAGCAATCAATCGTAACAGTTGTCAAGACCAGGTTTATTAAAGGCTATTTTTTATGGCATTTATCGAAAGTTTCCTAAGTATTTCAATTTGAACGAACTTGTTTTCCACAAATCCAATTATAGCTTGGACACTAATTATATATTGTACAGATCTATATTAATCCTTTTACAGGTGAGATCTGTTAATATCGTTGGTAAATGTCTTTGCTAATTAAATTCGTACTTATTTTCACACCCATTTTTTTTTGGCCCACAGTCGACATTAGACATTATATTGAATTAATTTTCAGCTTCAGGAAACTCCAAACTTTTATTTTTTTACAAATTAAAAGAGATTGTTGGATGAATTTAACTTATTTTCTATCTCTTTTTTTTTCTAAAACAATCTCTACAAGCGTAATAGCTCCAATAAAGGGCAATGAAGAGGACAAGAAGAATACATTAATGAATTGTATATGAAATTTATAGCCGTTACAAACGAAACGAAAAATTAGAACGAATGTTCTCCCTCTTCTTCTCTCCTCTCTTCAAGAAAAAACATTTTGCTATGGCTCTGTGTAGATCACATAATTTTTTTTTTTTTTTTTTCTAATTTCTTCAATTAAATTGCAATTTATTTTATTTTAATATATTTTTAATTATATATCCTGTGAGTTAGTTGCTCTATATGTTCGTATGTAATTAGAAATTAGCCACCTTATCGTTAGTAATTATGGGAGAAATAATATATGTAGAAAAGACACAACAAAAAAGCCTAACAACACACATGATAATTAAAATTTTTAATGACTCGTCGATGCATGCAACTCACAAGCTGATGCCGTCTCTTATGTCTTTCTTTACTCCTTCTTTTTATTTTTTATTTTTTTTTTTTTTTAACATTTCAATTTAATTTTGTTTTTTTAATTAATTAAAAGAAAAACATTAATATTTGTTTTAAAATCGCGTAAACGGGGCACAAATCAGTTGCATATTAATTATAGAGTTTTTTCTTTTATAATGTGTACCCATCTCATCGAATTTCGACTTGAAGAATTTTTTTCCTTTACTAACTAGGGGCGGCATATCGGTCCATTTTTTTTTTTAAAATTATATATCGCAATATATGTTTACTTTGAACAAAATCCAGTAGGTCAGCTTTTGAAAGTGATACATAATTGTGGGTAATTTAAATTCACAACCAAAAAATGTGATTATATTCGATCCATATTTTTCAAATTTGTTTTCTATAACAAAATGCTAATTTCTACCTATTTTTGTCGAAAAATATTCGAAATTGCAATGTTTGGCATAAACAAACGTTTTTCAAATAGTTATATGGAAAGTGATCGTACAAATGGCACGATCACATCCATTTTTAATTATATTCGTTCTTCGGCCGCAACACGTTAGTGTGCTAAATTTCGTCCAAAATCTCAAAATCTCAAAAATTTCGAGTTGTAGGTGCAACACAAGAGTACATGGACATATATCAGACGAAAAGATAGATAGACAAGGTTAAATCGATTCAGAAAACGATTCTGAATCGGTGGATAAAATAAAAAAATAGATCTATCTTAAGATATTCTGACTATTACGTACGTCCGCACAAACATAATATCGCTTTACCACAAGTGGTTTAGTATATAATAAGATGAAACTAAAGTCTTCAGGAATTCATTAGATTTAGTATTGTCATAATGAAAAATGATACTTTCCCGGCTAGCTAAAACACCAAGTCTGTCTCGAATAACCGTATCAACTCTAGTGAGCCGCTAATAGTGTATGTCCGCCGCAATTATTCCGATCTGTTGAGAGCTTAAAGTAAATAATTCGCTTGGAATCCTAACAAAAGCTTAACAACATTGCTATGGGATGTGAAACAACTTTTTCAACAAATTCTGTACTTTTTTTGCTCTTTTCACGGTTCCTTTAAGCTATAAGTGGATGTATAATATACTTCTCACCGCCTGTGACCAGTCGTATTAAAAAAAGACTCTTTATTGTCAGGTGCAAGAAGAAAAGTTGCTACTGTTCTGATTACTTTTCTCAGTTAAGAAATGTAGCAATCATTTATAAGAGTTGAAAACGTATATTTGGTAGGCCACTGTGGCCAAACCAAGTACGGCGAAAAAATCGTAAGTAGTAGTCCAATAAAAAATTTTTCCGAAAGCAAGTTGATATAAAATATACATCGTTGGAAACGGTATTCATCAAGGGAACATACGGCACTAATTCCGTTTTTTCGCAGTACTTGGTTTGGCCACAGTAGTCTCCCAAATGTTGGTCTTATTTTGCCCTATATAAAGGAATTTTCAAAGTCCAATAAAAAATTTTTCCGACAGTAACTTAATATAAGCTACACATCATTGGAAAGGGTATTCATGAAGGATTCACGCAAAACAAGTTTCGTTTTTTCGCAACACTTGTTTTGGCCACAGTAGCCTCCCAAATATTGGTCTTATTTTGCTTTATATAGAGCAATTTCCAAAGTCGAATAAAAAATTTTTCCGACAGTAACTTAATATAAGCTATACATCATTGGAAAGGGTATTCATAAAGGATTCACGCAAAATAAGTTTCGTTTTTTCGCAACATTTCATTTGTCCACAATTGGCAATTAGACTTCCGCTTTTTCAATGTCATATTTTATATATCAGAAAAACTATTTTATATCAAATTTTACTTAATTAACAAAAATTGATGTTTTGTTTATCGTATTCTTTCAAAAAAGTTCCAAAATATTGCTATTTTAAATATATTCGATATAAATTCTTCCAAGACTTTGGTTAACAGGATTCTGTTAGTCGTTTAGCAGGCCTCTGTTCACAGTTTTGGTTTGTGACTTTGCTAGTTATAATTTCACACACTTAAGATTTGAAGACATTGTACGATGCTTTCGGATGCCAAGGATTTAGACATACGAAAACTTACTGTAAAAAGACCTACAGTTATTTCAAATGTGAATTAGGACAGTGTAGCCCTTTATATTATTCTTCTTCTTTAAATATTCTTCTTAGATGCATACATAGCATTGGCTTGTTTGAAAGTATTTTCATATAGATTCATATGATATGAATGAATTTAGTTGGAATGTTCTACTTTCTAAGTAGATTACTTTGCGATGGTCGACTGTCATCAACGTATCGATTTTCAAACATTTATTATTAAAAAGTTTTCATCAAAGAAACAGATTAATTTTTTTTGTATAATATTAAAGATTGTTTAATGTCGATTTACATGACGTTTACAAATATCTCCTAGGTATCTTATTGATTTTCACACCCTTTCTTTTTAAAACCTTAATCACCAATGCTCCTTGGTTTGCGAACAATAATATTTTACGTCTCACACTTGCTGTCCCGAAAGTTAAAAATGAAACAATATCCTTTAGCAGATTAGGCTTGTAACATAATAGATTAGCCGTAAATGATGATTATGAAATAACAAGACTGAAAAGACACCATCTGTTGGACATGCTTCTTCATACGATAGCTACGGATATTTTTGCACATTATTCATAAATTGAACGATTTTATATGCCAGGTTGCATAAGAAGAAAATTTCAAAAGTAAATTTAAATAAATCAGAATGTTACAGCCAAACAAAGTCGACTATTAAATAACCCTAATCCGTTCGTTTAACACATTTAATATTCTTTACTTGTCTTCATCGCAAAATAGCAAAAATTTTACCTTGACCCCTTATACAAAGTTACTTTTCATGAGAAAATTTAAACGGGAATACTCCGAAAAATAAACGTATGTAGCCCAAACTGACCACAGTAAAGTCCATCATAAGATACCGAAAAGTTTATCGGCCATATATAGGGTAATTTGTCATAAAAACTTTTATGTGCGATTCAATATATAATAATAAACAACAGATAGACACCACTGAGGCATAAAGAAATTCAGAATAATCTTCTGAATCGACATTAGGGACCATTTTGAATTTGAAACCCTATGTCAAGTAATTATGAACGTTGCATACACCAGCATACCCTTACCGCAAATTGATACGATATAATATAAATGGTTTATTGTAACAACAGGAACTTATTCAAGCAACAAGTTAAGAAAGAGCCGATATTTTCTTCTGTTCAAGCTATTAATAACGGACGCATTAGGTCTCTTACTTATTTTAAGTTAAACGCTAAGGTGTTTATGTATTTTGTGCTCATCTATACAAAAAAATCTCATAATAAATTACATTCAACTAGACCTAAATGTGTCCAGTATTCAAGATTTGGTCAAAAAGGCATTAATAATTTTTTCATGTGTTTTTCCATTAATTAATTGAAATTTTACCCTCATCTATTATTGAAAATAATTTTTTTTTTTTTTTTTATATATTTTCAAAACGTGTTTATTTTTAGCTTACTTTTTTTTTTTCTCTTTTCTTTCATTAATTTATAAGAGACTTCCGTCCTGCTACTTAACTTATACTTATCATCATCAGGCAAGTGGTTGGTTTGGTTACATAGAGAGAGAGAGAGAGAGAGAGAACTATAAATGCAATCATATGTTTGTGTTTCCATGTATTTTGCCCATACATACAATGTAATGTGTAATCAAATAAATAATGAGTAATTTCTAACGGTTGCACAGCATATGATGATGGCAGGCAATATATTAGGGATTTATGCTACCGTTTGTCTGCTGACTGACTAATGCAGTTCGATTATGCTAATGATGAACGAACGCTTGGAAATTAATTGAGAAAAACACATTTAAAAAAAAAAGAGAAAAATAATAATAATGATAATAAAAAAAATTAAAGCAAAGAAAAAGTAGAGGAAATTTTAAGAAGCCAACAACAAAGCCAACAAATCACATGCACTCTCAAATAATAAACGCGATAACAAGGCCGCGTTTTCCATTGCAAATATAAGAGACATAAGAAACAGTACACTAATAACCAGAACTGGGGATATGACTCGATAGCAGCAGCAACAACACCAGCAAATACATGTCCTATATGTGTGTCTAACCAAATGTTTTTTGCTTTGCTCGTTTAGATGGATGAATGAATGAGTGAATGAATTAATTGAGGGGTATGACTGAGTAGAGGAGGGAAAGTATGTTTCATATGTTGTATAACTTCTTTTTGTGCTTTTTCGACATTCGTTGAAGTTTTTTTTTTTTTTTTTTTTTTTTTTTTTTTTCTAGTTGCTGTTTACGAAAAACTCTTGGCAAAATAAAAAAAAAAAAAAAAAAAAAACAAAAAAAAAAGTATAAGCAATTGCAAGCAATTCGACATAGATTGAACAGCAAAAAACGCAGCTTATAATATACTCGTGCAATGTGAGAAATATATTTTAATAATACCAAGGCATATATATACAAATGTAAACAACAAGTACCCACATGTTCATTATGCACAGTGACTCTTTAATTAATATTAAAACACTTGCAATTTATTCTATTAATTTTTATTCACTTAATTATTTATTTTTTCTTTTGTAATTAGAAACTCACGTTATTCATCGCTGTTTATTTGACGCTTTATGGGTTTATGGTTTTTAATTCCACCCGCTTGATTATAGATGCGACAAAATTACCTTTATTACGCAATCAAGGGGGGAGGGGGTTCGTTTGTCTCTTTACTCTTTCCTTTTCTGCCTGTGTATTATCGACACTGACACTACCTTCATTAGAGAGGAGTCTGACTAAAAAAATTTGTTAAATTTTTTGTTTGTTCCGTGTCCGTGTCGTTACTTTAGTCCATCCGAATTGGGTTTCGTATGAATTTTTGGAATTTTAACAAGCCAGCGTTCGCTAACAGCACAAAATTCCCATAAGAATTCATAAAAATCGCTGTGATAACATGTACCTCATTAAAACAGTTTCATACATATAATTAGAGTTTTGTGTAAGCTTCAAAAAATTCCTTACCGTATAAAACTAGTACACAAACACAAAAAAAAAAAGGAAAATAAAACAAAAACCAAGAATCAAAGAAATGAGAATCTGAACAGCAGCACATGTAGTAAGTAAGTAAGGTAAAGAAAAACGTAAAAAACAATATATCTATATATATATATATGTATACAAAGGCAAAGGAATCGGATGAGATCACTTGAAGCTCATTAAAAAATACCAACAACCAAAATGAAAATGTGACAAAATTTTTAAATCGTCATCAACCCAAGCCAGAGAGTAGCTAAACTAACTGATGCGTTACTTGCTAGAGAGTGGAGAATAGCAAAAACAAAAATGCACACCAGCAGTCAGATCAATAAGCAAAAAAGTAAAAAACATGCAATCATCCATGCTGAAATGGTGGTTAGTGATTGTAGTATAGTGACTGTTTAACTGACTGGTTGGTTAGTTTGATTCTTAAGAAGAACATCCTTTCATTATTGCTGCTGTTATTGTTGCTGCTGTTTTTTATTCGACATTTGCTGCTGTTTTTCTTCGGCAATTTAAGGCCATTTCAATGGGACTGCTAATGGTTTTAATGAGGCTCTAATTGACATCTGCATTTATTTGAGCGCAAACTTAAGCTTAAACTTAAACCCACTTTGCCCTTAACTTCAACATACTTATACTCATGCATGCATCGCATTTGAAAATAGTGAAAGAGAAAAATCAAAACGAAGAGAAACATTTTAAGATTCTCCTCCTAACGTAACAGTCTAATAATCAGCCAGTCAGTCAGTTAGTCAGTTAGTCAGTTAGTCAGTTAGTCAGTTAGTCAGGTCTGTCAGTTAGTCAGTCCGCTAATGAGTCAGCCAGTCAGTCAGTTAGTCAGTTAGTCAGTTAGTCAGTCAGTCAGTCAGTCAATACAGCAAAGCAAACTATTAATAAACCAAAACACAAATCGTCCATCCCAGCCATTCGGCCGTCGCCTAAACACGAACACATAAGTTCTTGTAATGCGGCAAAAGTTCATCGATCACAGAAAGTTCACTTGTGAAAAGTCAAACCTGTATATATATATATATATATACGTTCAAAGTTAAACAGAGAGCGAAAGAGAAATGTATTTGAGAAGGGTTAAGCAAGGTATGAAGGCAATAATGATGATGACGATGCAGAGAAATAGAGACGTACAACGACATTGAAACGTTGTTTTGTGATACACAAATATTTTAATTGGCTTCTTAACTGAAAGTGTTTCGACCGCATTTAAAATCGTATTCTGACGCGAATGCACATCATTAAATGTAAAACGAACAGTAAAGACGTATTTATATATATACATATATATATATATAAAATCGCAAACTGATAAAATAAATCTGCATCAAACTTGCCGAAATTTTTGAAAGAGAAAAATTCTTCGTATGATTTACCTGCCGTGGTCATAAAATAATGGCGAATTGGCAGCTGGCGATGGACGCTAAGATTGAGGGGGAATCTCAACGAAATCTATCACGTAAAAGGGTGAACAAAACAACCCCGGGAAGTCCAACAACTAAGGAACAGCAGCCACAGCAGCCACAGCAGAATGAAATGCAGCGTGATTGTGATTTTCAGTGTGTGAGTAAATGTTTGTTTTGCTATGCGAGCTGAAGGTATGAATCTTCATGGATACTGCTAGCCCGTGCCAGTAGCATGCACGATTCGCCATCCATGGCGCCTAAGTACTAAACCTACCGCCCACACACACTTCGTTTACCACTCTCCTCCGTGGGACCACCGTTAGGTATTACTTCGCGGAGGCTGGTTGCAATTAGTGCGCTTCTTTTGGCGGGACCTTAGTGGATTCTCTTAGTGGATTTCACTGCCTCTTCTCTCCACCTGCTGTTGCTCTATTCGCCGGGGCTCTTGGAGTGTTCTCCTCGCGAAACACGTCTATACTATTCCATGCATCAGGTTTTTCCGTGATCTAACTTTGAAAATAGCCGTGACCGGTGAGAACCTGCCAGATAGAAACTTACCTCGCCATCGTGGACGGCGCTTTTCGGAAAGAGGACACCGTTATCCTGAGCAATCGCTAAGAGACGGTTGTATACGATCCGCTCCAGTATCTTGCCGATGCAGTTCATCAGGCAATTGGTCGGTAAGAGCACGGTTTTTTCGGCGGCTTTCTTCCTTTGGGGATAAGAACTAGCCTCCAGAGTTTCCATCTGGTGGGAAACACGTTTTCGCCCAGGAATTTTTAAAATAGCTTAGTGAAAGCATCCGGTCTCTCATTGATTGCTGCTTTCAGCGCCTTATTGGTTATGCCATCCGGGCCCGGGACCTTTTTATCGCATATTTTACTACTGGCCGCTAAAAGCTCGTCCCTGTTTAACGGGGCCGAATCCTTCGCAACAGAGCTGGGCAGGTTATTGGTGGCGTTCTCCTACCTTTGAGCTTCTTGAGGACCATTTTGTACGCCGTTTCCCAGGGGTTGACATCTGCCTCTCTGCATGGGGCCTCGAAAAAGTTTCTCTTGCTGCACCTAATGGCTATCTTCAGGTCTCTGTGTAGGCACTTACAAGCGTGAAGCTGTCTGTCGAAGTCTGGCTTTCTCCTCGATCGTTGGAACAGTTTCCTGGCTTTAAGACAATCCTCCCTGGCCGAACTTATTTCGGCATTCCATCAGTACCACGGGGCGCCTTTTTTGCAGATTCTCCTTCTAGACATTGCCGCGTGGCATGCTTCGTTTAGAGCGGTATATACTTCGTGGACGAGTTGTTCCGCTGTGCCACCATCCATCACACGAGAGGAGAATATCAACTTGAACATTTCCTCGCCGAACGATACTTGGGACCACTGTGCATCAAACTTCTACTTCCTCTGCCTCTTCGGGCTATCGCCCACAAACGTGACATCGCTCATTGATCTTAAAGCCCCTTTCCTGAACGTATGGTTCTGAATGTCGTTCATTAACATCACTGGTAGCATTGCAAGCGCTTCCAGAAGAGCGCGGCCTCTTGCATTGGTGGTTCTACTGCCCCTTTCAACCGCCCAGGCGTTGAATCGCCCGCGATTATGACCAGTGGTTTGTTGCGGGCATCCGTATTCGCGCCCTCGCATAGCTGGTGTGCTGGGAACATGCATCCAGGAGTGCAAATTCTGGTGATCAGATTGCTGCTTTCCTTAACGCATAAGCGGTCCATCCACCACGACTTATGCTTGTGAATCATTCGGTGATCAACACTAGGTCTACCTTCTTCTCTATGACTGTTTGTCGGAGTAGGTCATGAGCTGCCTCGCCGTGGCTGAGATTAAGGGAAATCTTTAACATCTATTGACTTCCTAGATTGTGGTTCACGAACTACAAATTAAAGCTTTTATCGATCTTTTCGAATTTTCCTTTTTACTCTTTTAAAAGAGTAGTCATAGGTCTAATTAAAAACAAGCGAAAAAGCTGAATTCGCCTTTATGGGAATCTTGCCGGTCCATTGCTTTCATGTAACAATACTTCAGTTACACGCCCTTGCAATTGCAATTTTTCCTTTCATTCTTATTGAACCATAAGTAAAAAGCACTAAGAAAGCTACATTCACTTTAAAAAAATATACACTTCTTCCCAATTCTTCAACTCTCTGAAACCGCGTGGCAGCCAAGCCATGCTGCCTCGATCTAAGCAAATGGTAATCAGAAGTCGCTATGCCTGGCGAGCACGCTGAATGCAGCAGAACTTCCCATTCGAGCTGCAACAATGTATCATTGACCATTTTTGCAAAATGTGCCCGAACAGACATTGCCCGTCAAATCGTGTGGTTGCCATTTTCCCCCCTTTGACGACTTTCTTATCGCATGTTAATATCTAGAAACAGTTAATTCATTCATTGCTAAGCTGTTTCGATGCTCTTTGAGAGTTTGAGATGAGTTTACGTCGTTTTCGAACTTTTTTGGTCCTCCAGGCCGTTCTTTGCCTTTGACACCGAAATCGCCACTTTTAAACTATCGAAACCGAGAGCGACAAATGCGATATGATGGATTAGCATCACCATAAGCTTCTAAAGGCTTTCCGTGGGCGTTGGCATCAGATTTCTTCAAATCATGACGGTTGAAAATGAATGTAGAAAATGTAATTTTGAGCGTTTCACGATGTGTGTGGCTGTATACACTGAATAATTCAATAACACTAAATAGAAAGCTGTTATTTTAGGTAGAGGAAAATCAAAATTATCCAATTCAACCCTTATTTAGACTGGTATTTTCCATTACTTTATCGCTTTTACCTGTAGAAGTTGCCTGACAAAACTTTTACAAACACCTAATACTTTGGTTTAAGACCTAGTTTTGCGTGATTGCTTAGAAAATCAAAAAGGAAAAAAACTTTTTTCTTTTTAATATCGGGAGAAAAAAGCATCCCAAAAAAAAAAAAGAGCAGTTTGCAAATAGACGGACAGAAAAGGAGAGTCAACACGACAATCGAAAGCGGTGAGTGTAGAAAATCAATTAAACAATTTCTTTTATAATGAAACAAGTGGAGATAATATCAATGTGGCAAACGCCAACATCAAAATCACTATCTATATACGTACGCGCCATTATAAGTTAAGCACATGTGTATTTCGCATGAATACCATCGTATGCATGCCCAGTAGCAATCAAAACCAACCAATTTAATGTGCGATCGTGTAATTCGTAAATTAATTTCAACGCTATTATAAAATTGCATTAAATAAAACACATAAAAATTACAGGGAATAAAAACGAATTTTTCGAAAACGATCTACATTATATTTTGTCGAAGTAGTAGTAGTAAACTCCCGTATTCAGTTAATAATACATTTATTTAGAAAAGAAAAGAAAAGAAATCAAAAGCAGCAACAAAAACAACCACAACAATAATAATATGAGCAGTAATCAAAAATGGGCACAAAAACAGATTAACTTTACAAAGAGAATAGAGAGCACAGCTGATGCTGACGCTAATGCGAACAATTCATATACACTTGATTTTTTCTTAATTCGTTCTTCTTAATTAACAGCGTGAAACGATTATGTAGAGCAACTACCATTTCAACAACGACAGTATTACGATTCAGGCTTCTGACAGAGTTTTCCAAAATTTATTAAAAATTAATTCACGCAAACTAATAAGGGAGAAAAATACAATTTCGAATGTACTCTGTAAATATAAAGGGAATTACTGAAACAGAGAGAGAAAAAATCACCACCATTATTATCATTACTACCACCACCACCACATTGTTAGTACCACCGATGCTAGTACGATTGCCTCTGCCACTAACATAGCCGTCGCTCCGTAAATATACGAACAAATTAATATTACGCAATGTCAAGGATTGCCAGTAATAATGAATGCATTTGACAGCATATCATACCACCTACATACATACATACATATATATATGTATATAACGCACATGTACAAACAACAAGCAACGCATGCATGCATGCATACATATGCAGATAATTGGCGTACAGATTTAATTATAAATTCGTAATGCTCAGGTTGTTAACTTATCATGTGAACTGAAACATTATGCAGGTCTCATCGAAAAATCATCAGCATCATCAGTTTTTTTTTTTTTTTGTGTATCTTTTGACTGAAAGTCTTGTCAATAGATTTGTGAACCAAAGTTATATTTATGATTATAATTATATTAAAAATTAACTTATAAATGATTCGAATGCTATAAACTCTTTTCAAGGAACTTCTATTCGAATATTCAAGGAAAATGTATCGTAAATTATTTTGAAAATATGATTACAAATGCATAAGAATCACAAAAAATATTCTCAATAACACACACACAAAAGTTAATTTCTCTCAGTAGTTAGATAACATAACTATAAAAATATATATGTAACTAATCAAGTCGATTAGTATATAGAGTTGCGATAATTACGCACAATTCTATTATCACCAGTTAAAGTCAGATCCGCAGCGATGCTTGTTGTTAAGAGACAAAAACATTTGACATAATTAAGTTTTGACTTTTTCTTACATTTAAATTAAACCAAATACGATCAAACTAAAGAGAAGATTAAAGTAGCGAACTTTAAATTAAGCTATCGAAACTTTTAATTATCCCATTATCCCATTATATTACGTTAAAAAATACAATTAAAAATATTAAAATATCCGAAACACAAGCTAATCTAATTAATATCTAAATTAAATTCCTTTTGAAAAACTTATTTATAATAATACAATAAAAAATTTTTCATTTAGATTAGTACTTTTTTTTTAATTGCAGCCACGAAGAAGAAAATATATGATGCAGTCAATAACATTCATATCATAATACCAGAAAAAAAAAAATCAATTTCATCTTCTAACAATTTTGTAGCAACATTTGCTGAATGCTCCACAAAAACTGTAAGGTGGATTTATTGAATTTATTCATCTTGCTACTACATTTAATTTTTGAAACATATATATTATTTCCATTTAATAGGCACACATGCTTATATTCTATGCAAAATATAACTCTTTTACCATAATCATAAAAGTTTACTTGAATTGAAGGAGCTGAGCGAACAACCTTCGTCCGAAATCTGATCATAAATCACTGATTCACTGAAAACATCAGTTGTGCGAAAAAAAGCATTCCAGAACTGTACTGCCAGTGGAACTTGCATGTCTATATATGCATTCTGCATCATAATTATACATTTTTATATTTGATTTATGCATAAGTCCACAGTGAAAATCGAGCAGACTGAAACGCAAAATGTTTACATTTATTAACGCCTTCAAGCAATCATTTTAAATCTTATTGTGGTAATCATAATATGTTGATTCTAATAGATTAAGACTTTTATTTTATTAACATCATCGGTAACTGGTGGTCGGATTGCCATAAGAAGTAATTAGACTATGATACGCTAAGAAATTGTATAATAATTTATAATAATAATTCAATTAAAAAAATTAGTTTCAAATTTAACACACAGTGACCTTCCGAGCATTATGAGTAGTATTGTATATTATGTTAACTAAATCAATTCTCAAAAGCGAATAATTTGTTTTTTTAATACATGCTATACATCGTTGAGAAGAGTACTAATCAAGGATTTACGCAACATTAGAGTCATTTTTTCACAGCACTTGGTTTGGGCGTAGTGGTCTTCCAAACACTGCTTTTATATTGCTATATTTGAGCCGGGCAATAATTTCGTAGCAAGACATCTAAATACACCCACTATTGATAGATCCGTATGATTTTTAGATAGTACGTACTGTCTTTCAGACGAAATGTGTAAGAATTTCAGCACGTTCTGATTATTAGTTCACAAATAACAGCTGTTTTAACTCGACCCTTAAAAATACATTTTTCGTCGGCTTTCGCCGGTTGGCTGATTACCGATTTGACTCTGGGGTGTACTGATGAAGCTTTGTTTCATCCATTGGCACATATCGTATGAAAAACTTACTAAACAGCTCCAACGAGCGCTTTAAATCATCAATGCAGACACTTCGTTTACCACTCTCCTCCACGGGACCATTGTGAGATATTATCTCCACCCGCTGCCTTTCTAGCTTTCGTAGTTCTTGAAGCACCATTCTGAAGTTATTCACCGTCCCCCATGTTTCGTGGCATTCGACCATGCCTTTAATTACATCGTGGTGACGCCATCCAAGATGACCATACGCCGCAAATCTTGAACAATTGAACATTATGTACTCAGCGTCCTCTTCCATATCTGCACAGTTCGAACATGCTAATAAATTCTCATGTCCGAATATATGCAGATATTTTCTGGAGCAGCCATGGTCAATCAGAAACTGCGTGAGGTACTAATTCACCTCCACATGCCGTTTCTTCGTCCATTCTGACACATCGTGTAGGAGCACCTGCCTTTTGCTGCATTCTCCCACTTCCCTTGCTACGTGCGCATTCATATGCAACGCTTCTCCGCCTTGAAGGCCTCTTTTCATTTCTGTGTCGCATTTCGTCCACGAGGATATCGGTGGGTAGAGCTCCTGCAACCACCAGAGCCGTCTCTTCGGAAATAGTATGGAAACCGCATATCTATCTTGACGCCTTGACTCGGTATATCCTCGCCATCTTCTTGTACGTTGTTTTGACCGTGAGAGCTTCAGCCCACACTGGACTTATGTACAGCATGATGAATATTACCACGGTAGATATAATTTATCTTGTAGCCGTTCTAGGTCCTTTGATGTTTGGCATGATTCGTGTCAAAGAGGACTGAATACCTGTCGCTTTGGCATAATGGACATGCTCTTTGAAGTTTAGTCGATTATCAATTATCACCCCAAGATATTTTAATGTAGGGGAGGATAGAACAGTGTGGTTACCGACCCTTATGCACATGTTTTCCACAATTTTTCGGCTGCTTGTTACCGCCACCTCCATCTTGTGTTCAGCCAGGTCAAGTCCAGGTGCGTCCAGCCATGCTTTAACCTCGGCCACTATCCTGTTGGCCATGTCTTCCACGACCTTAATATGTTTGGCAACGACGACGAGGGCAATGCCGCTTGGTATTGGCAGCTTCACCACATCGTCGTACAGCAGTTCAGTAGTTTTAGTTGCAGTCATGATTGCAGTCAGATTTTGAAGTTTTTGCTTGTATTTTTTCTTTACATTTTTGATTTTTGTTCATTATTTTCCGCATGGAAATGCAAAGACTTTCAGCATTGAGATGTATTAATTAACATTTAAAAAATAACTAAATTATTCAAATTAAAAAAAAATAATAATACAAAGGACTAGCTAAACGATATAGAACAAAATCGACAGCTGCTCAACGGTTATTAATTGTTATTGCTTCCCTTATATGAATTTGAAATTTATTTTGAAAAGGTAAGCTTTTAAAAACGATGCATTGAGTGATTTTTTACATATTTTGCATAGAATCGTTAAAAGGTTTTTAAAGTGGTAACGATCTAGTTGAGATTAGAAATAAAGATACAATGATAATTATCATTAAGGAAGTCTACCACCGTATCAGATACAATGAGCAAAATGTAGAAGTACGCATTAGGGATCACATAAAATATGTATACATTTAATCGATTAACAATTTAGCAATGTCTGTCTTTTTGTATTCTGTGTTTCTGCGTATCTGTTCACCAAATTCTCCATTTGCAAGTTTACAACCTTACAACTTTATGTAGAAAGGCAAATTGAGACACTAGTTCGAAGCTTTTACTCTCGTCAGATGAACTTCGAAAATAAACTACACTTTATTATGTACGCAAGACTTTGATAAAATTTCGAAATAATGTTATCTAATGTCCAAAATGTCTAGGATTATACATCTTTTTTTTGGCCATAATTTTTCTTAAATTAGAATTTATTTATAACGACACAATTCACTAAAACAGTTTATGTAGACGTTTTACTTAAGTCTCTTCCTCGAATTTTCGTTCATCTTATATGAATTTTTTCTCAGAAATGCCAGAGAAAAGGAATTCCCCGAATAACATCATATGTTCTATATACAATTTCTTTTTTTTTTTAGTGACCATGAGCATGAATGTAGACTTATTACACCTCTAAATTTCTTCGCAGCAAGAGCAGCTACAAAATGTCACGAACGCATGCGTTAGACTCTTTGAATTCCTAAGCTATTGAATGGTTCGTACTAATGACTGGACAATGTTTATGATGGAGTAACATCATCAAAATGTTTTTCTAAATATATATTTTTCAGAAACGAGCAAATAAAGAATGCCACCACAAACTTTTCCATTTCGCATTCTCGATTACTTCCAAGTCTGTTGGTTCTCCAAAATTTTGAAGAAGAAACAGCAAATAAGTTGAACAACTTTTTTGTGAATTTATTCGAACTCTTTATTTACATCTTTAGATCCATGTGGGGGTATAGCAATAAAATATCAAGAAACCAATGAGTCCATTGTAGTAAAACCGAAAATTTGCTGAGTATAGCAATAGAATATCAAGAAACCCCCACATGGATCTAAAGATGCAAACAAAAAGTTCGAATAAATTCACAAAGAAGTTTCAGAATGCATCACGAATTGCTCGCCAGATGTACAAAATTATCGTAGAACACCAGAGAAAAGAAAAAAAATACATAATTTCATCAAAAACTAAAAACCCGCTTCCGCCGAATTTTTCTTAAGGTACATCAAGTAATCCCTGCGGATGCATACACGAGTACGGAAAAAATCATATCAGGAAAACGTCTATATTTTGTCAATCTCTTTATTACTTTACTTTCTTCATTAATTTACTTTATCTACATTATGAGACGTAATCCTAAATTCTTGATTAGTAGTTATGTATTGCATTATGTATTCTTGATCAAAATTAATAGTAGAATCCATTAGATGATATTTGTCCGCCTTTCAGACTGCTTTTCTCACTTCCTATTAAAGCATGATTATGCACTCGAAATTATATCTAAAATGTTGAACAAGATATTCTCTTGTCTCTATCTTTCTATTGTTGTTATGCTGTTACATATCAGTTCCGATTAACACAATTTTGAATATCTCAAGTTTATAAATTAGAGCCGTTTAAACAAAAACCTATCTGCTCTATTATTACGTCTAGTCTTCGTTATGTTAAGAATAATAATGTTCTTCAAATACATGATGTAAGGCAACCAAGTACGTCATGGCACATTGTAGAGAAAATGCACATAAGAGACGTTTGACCAGGTCTATAAGTTTATTAGAACTAAATGTTTATTTTACATGCTAACTTAAAACTAGCTGATCTAAAATGATAAAAATGCTGTTACTTCATAAGATGATATTCATAACTAACTTAACAACATCACGCCACCAACACAGATATTGATTCAGCAATTTTGTTCAGCCTTCACATTTGTCAGCCCACTCACCTAAATATTGATACGATGAAATGAAATGTCACAAGTCAGCGTTTCGTGTTGAACAAATTCACCTTCTTTAGCTACATTGTTCAACGTTCAATGCCGGTTGTTCAGTGCTAACTTGCACAGTGTTAAATGTCCCCTCACTTAAGTGAAGGTCTGCTTTCTTTTGTTCGCCCATCGTTTTGTTGGAGTTATCGCAAGGTAGCATAATCTAAGGGATACGAAGACAATTCAGCTGGCCAGAATCGGTCGTGTTTTCGTTTCCCTTCGTATCTCTCCGATGTAGCGTAAGTTTTCCATATTGATCACATGCAGTAATGGTAGGCTTAGAATTTGTTTGTGGTTTATATCTTGAATCGAAGGGAACATCGGCATTCCAGGTTTCTTCTTCGGAATATTATCCCTGTTGACGTATACTGACCCATTAGTGGTGGCGTTGTTGTTGAAGATAAGCAGATCTAGTGATCTGTAAAAATGTTGAGGCATTTCACGCCATAAAGGTAATGTCGGAGAGTTTTCAAGGCCCAAACGATGGCCAGAAGTTCCATTTCTTTTGTCGCCAAATGTAATCCTTTATCTGCCAATACTCTTGAAATCATTTTTATGGGCTTACCATTTTGTGATAAAAGAACGCCAAGCCGATGAGACGACGCGTCAGTTGTAAGATCGAAAGGTTTCTTAAAGTCTGCAAACCTTAGCATAATGTTCTCTGGCGTTAGAATGTCTCTTAATTCATAGAATCCGACAGTTGGTGTTCTGTGAGGTTGATCAAAATGTTTTTGGATTGAGTAGCAAGAATTTTATCGTTTTTTTCCTTCTAGAATATCGGTTAATGCTTTTGCTATGCTCGCGTGGTCTCCTACGAAACAGCGGTAATAGCCAACTAGACCAAAGAATGACCTGATGGCAAACAAAGAAGCGGGTAAGGAGTAGTTTTTAATTGCATTAATATTGGATTATTATACGTTCCCTTGGTGCAATGAATCCCCATGTTTGCTTCGAGGAGACTCTTAAGAACCCAATCGATGTTGCTAATATGATTCTCTTTAGTTTCTGAAAGAAACATGGCTTCATCGACGTAGACGTAACAGGTCTTGCGAGTCTCACTCGGCCATGTCGTAGTACCGGTCTTCTTATTAATATTCCTGCGAAGCCTAATGACGGATGTTGTTGACCCTCTGAACTTTTAGGCCTGTATTCCCGAAAGATACTGCCTGCCTCTCAATATTCTGTCTTTGAGACCAATTTGCATCTACACCACTATATCAGTTTGTCGGTCGTTTAACCCAACAAGAAGATGGGTTTACATCCACAGGTTCAGGTTGATCCCGTGCAGAATTCTGTCACCTTGATTAGAATTTTTGGGGCTGTAGTATGAATTCTTCTGTCGATAAGAGTTTCCTTTGGCATCAATGAGATCTCCGATAGAATTCTGCCAGTTTGATTGGAAGTTCTTCGCGTAATAGGGATTCTTCTGTCGGTAAAAGTTCCAATTGTGTTTATTGCTTATTTTCACTTATTTTTATTCCTGTTAGCGAATGTCGTCGCAAAAATGTAGCACTCGTGATTAGCTACAACCTCCTGAGCGAGGGCAATTGGTAGGCCGGATGGATGAACGGAAAAAAGTACGTCACATAGTGGATTTTTAAGACCAGATATAAAAACGCGATATGCATCCTGCCAATATTTCTTATTTATCGCTAACCCTAAAGTTTTATCGCGGGTCATTAAAGTTTTATTTGTTAATATTGAGAGCGTACGCTCCACCGTATCACAAAAGTGAATGAACGATTGCTCACCCTGTCTCAAGATGCTGAGTTCTTGCTCAATCAAGTAAATAGGACGCTTGTCAGCACATGTATTTTATTTTGATAATAGGCACCGCCTAATAATGCTTAGAACATCCGTCGTAATTTTCAAAGTGTGGGCTGCCTGTCTCCACGAAACATAGTTTTCAATTTTTCTCTCAAACTCAGGCAAGAATTTAACGACATCCAGAGACTCGTTACAGGTAATAGAGGATAATATCCTCGCTTCCTGATAAGTTTTTACGTCTTTGCTCCCCGAAATCAAACACGATAATTTCTGTCGGATCATACCATTTGTATTGATTGTTCTTCCAGCACTTATAACTGAAAGAACGGCAAAAACAAAACGGAAAGGAGGTTGGATAGTGGGTGAAAAATATAATATAATTATGGAATTTAGGAAAACAAAACGATCGCGCAGATTTCTATCCAAACAGCAGTTTGATGATGATGAGATAATGGTGTTTAGCTGAGGCTGTAAATGTGATTTAACTATTGCTTGATGAAAACGCAGAATACATCAGTTGGGAGTTTTGGACACACTTTATGAGATAATATGTGACTGTATATATTATATATTATTATTGTATGATGTTAGATAATAGTATGCATTGCACTTGGCTTTTCCACTGGAATAGTTTTTGCATTAATACAAAAAAAAATTAAGAAGAATTTATTTATTTTTTTTTTTTAAGAGATTTTCAGCACGAAAGGTAACGTCACTTGCTTCACTGTCACTTTAGAGTTGAGTAATTGCATTTTGCTTTACTGTTTTTAGGCAGATCAGTTAAAATTCACAGTATTAGAAAAATTAAGTTTTATTTCCAAGATTGCTTAAGTTCATGACAGTTACGAGGAGGAATAAAAATTCTATTTTTTCACATGCAAACACAAGATAGTTCTCTGTTAGTAGCTTAAAAATTGATAAACTTTTTTCAATCGTGTTTGCGTAGTGTTAATGAAATTCTTTGTCTAACGAATTTATTACAATAAACTTATAAGACATGTGTTTTATGTTTCATTTTTAAATTTAATTATTAATATTATTATTCTTTTTTTTCTCCCAGAGTTTTGGTTATTAGTTGATTTAATGATTCTTTTTTTTCTCGCCTTATGTTTGGGCGCCAATTAATAAAAGACGTTTAATTCGGTTTACGAATTTATTAGAACTAATTGTTTATCTTACATGCTAACTTAAAACTAAGTGATCTAGAATTCTGATACCTCATAAAATGGTATTCAAAACTGACTTAACAATATCACGCCACCAATACAAATGTTGATTCGACAATTTTGTTAAGTCTTCACATATGTCAGTCCATTCATCTAGATATTGATACAATGAAATGAAATGTCACAAGTCAGCGTTTTGTGTTTTACTGCTTACGCTTTTCAACAAATTCATTTTCTTTAGCTACACTGTTCAACATTCAATGCTTGTTGTTCAGTGCTAGCTTGCAAAGTGTTTTACAGCTCGAATATACATTTTTGATGAGACAAATTTTTGTTCAATTTCGATTACTTATTTAAAAAATAATAAAAATAAATAAACCCCGTGGGCACTTCTTCTAATTTATAAGTATATAATCACACTGAATTGCCTATAACTATCATAAAATTGCCTTTGTGATGACATTCTTCTCGAAATCAAAACTATCAAATTAATGATTTATATGTGTTTCACATAGAAATTTATTTCGATATCAGCCTAAAAATAGGTAATAATCATGAATAATGTAACCAGAAAACAATGCATTTAGCACATAACATATAATTGTTGATGTCAATTAATCATAACATCATTTTCTTAAGAAGTCAGGTGGATTTCGGACGAAAAAAAAACCGTACTCTTTTAATATATGAAGATAAAAGGGTAACACTTCTAATATATTTTAAAAAATTTTTATATAAAAATATTAAAAATTCAAGCGTTATGGTGTAGTTTTTAGGGATACTTATTTTCGCGATGGATACGATATGTTCGTAATAACTTTGTCTAAAAATCAGCAGACGAGTAAAGACCGTGCACGAATGAAAAAAGTAAAAAAAAAAAGAAAATTAAAATTTAAACTTGAAATTTTTGATTAAATTTGCACCATATATGCCCTTTAAAATAAATTGTGACCAAAAACAGAAAAAATCCTTGGTTCAAACACTAGTCAATCTTATTTAGAAGAAGCGTCTAAAATTTCAATAAAATCGCTACATTCGTTTACAGTGCAATCGTGTCCACCGGCTTGAAAAATAAGGCTTTAAAAACACGCGATTGAAAATTGATGTAGTAGGAGTAGTAGTAGTAGTAGTGGGTAAAGTAGCAGTAGAAATTTCTAAAGATTCTCTCTCTCTCTCTCTCTCCTAAAGTTTCACTTCGATTGGCTTGAAACTTTATTAAAAGATTCTTGACATATTGAACTAAAAAATAAAAGAATAAGTGACAATGGATTTTTTTTTTGAAATTTTCCATGTAATCTCTTAGCAAATATATCGATAAGATTTTTTTTATGTTTAACATCGAAAATGTTAATAAAATGTACTTATATTTATGGTGGGTGTTAATAATGTAGGAATTTCGAAAAATATCATCCACAACCATATTAAATACTTTTATGATGTCGATAAATATCGATAGCATTAATGATTAAGTCGATAGTTACTAATAATTATGAAAAATATACTAATCGACACTTATTAAACTTCTTACAACTGGAATATGGCCAAAAAAAATTTTGAATAAATATTAATGCACACCACAGCATGATAAATATATGTTAGGAGGTTTCTCTTGTATTACTATTATCACGATACTTTTGCCGTCAATAAGATAAGTGAATATAATATAATAAGCACAATCATACACACAACAGCAGCTTCAAATAAGTTTCCTCTTTGCGAACTTTGACGTCTACTTTAAAACTGAATTATTAATAAAATAATGTAAACTCTTTTAAACGATAACTAAAGAACGTAAAAATGAAAAAAAAGAGAGAGATGATGGATCGAATTATCATTCCTCCAAAGTTCAAATATTTTAGGGAAAGAGAATAATTTACGAAATTCTTTAAATCAACCCTTATTATTACGTATTCGGTAGAAATATTATAATTCAATAAGGACTAAGATAAAAGGCTTTTGTTGAGGGTGAAAAATGGCCGATTAAATGACAATACCTTCCATCAGATGGTAATAAATAAAACAAAAATTTTGCTCGTCTTTAAGCAAATCTTAAAAACCTGTCGCCCTAAGTGAACGTATGGAAATCACTATTTTACAATCTTAATTGTGGCCATACTGAAGATAATCCTTGAGTCAAGTTTTACATGAAACAAATGGTGGTCATATTTTATTTATTACTTATTAATAAAGTTTATCTTTTATGTAATTAGTATAATTTTTAACTTTTCTTTTTAATGTTGATAATCAAATATAATCTGGAATAATGCAAACTATCTCAAAGCCTTAAATTTTAGTTTAGTTTGGCTTTATGTGTACCAACAAGTAAATAGACAAGTGGTCAGACAAATAATCGAACATTGGAAAGACAGATGAACAGTTGGTTGGTTGTTGGTTGGACACTAAAGAGGCTAAGAAACCGTATAGATAGCGAACGGACAAATAAATCAACACACAACAGAGGGACGCACAGAAGAACGTATAATTAAGGGAAAAGAAAGGCAGACCAAAAAATTTGTAAAAAGTTAAAAACTTATACATTTTGAATAGGATGACATCAGACAACCTGAAACGAATACGACTTAGCCAAACAAAGGGGCTTATTCTGATCAAAATTTTATATTCTTTATCAAGCAAAGAAGTGTTTTTTTTTTTTTAGATTATTGAAAATCTTACAAAATATCCGTTAACTTTTACTGAAACATCACTTTCGCAAAAAATTTGATTTAAAAAAAATCGATGGCAAAGAAAAAAAAATTTTGAAGTAAGAAACTCTGTAATCATAAATTTAGTGGAATTTTTGTTTTGTTTTGATTACTTAATGTGATTATAGACCAAAATTCCGTTTTAAATTTTGCAAGTTGTGCTTTAACTTACACTTTTTCTTTTGCTGCATATATTCTTACTACTTACATATGAAATGTTTACCGTTGGATACCGGTTTTGCTTTATAAGAACTTAGACCAATTGATCGGCTGGGGAGAGATATCTTAAGCTGGAAGTTCTCGTTTTTCGTGGCTTAACAAAGATTATTTCGTTTTTAGCAAAATCATAAAACTTGATTGAATTAATTTCGAAACACTTGCGAAAAAATTATTGAAATAATTCTCAATAAATATTCTGTCTTAATTACCAATATATATACGCGAACAATTAAAATGCACTTAACTTTTATTTTTTTTTTTTTTAACTTTTTTTCTTTTTAACTAAAGATGATTGTGATGTGTTACGGCCCCTTTCTGTGTTATAAAAAAAAAGCCTTAACATAAATTTAAAATAAAAAAAAAGTGTTCTTCTTTTTTTTTTAGTCTTCTCTCTTGAAATACACGTTAATTGAGTTGTTTGTTGTTTGCTGATTTGATTTTTACAAAGCTGAGGGCATGTGTAAAGCTTATAAACCACTCAGGCGAACTTCACTTAGCACTCGTTAGGCTATAGATATGGGGATACGTTTGTTGACAAGTTTCGTTGTACTTGGTGCAGAGAAAGATCATAAATTTGTTACATATTTTTTTTTTTGATTTTCCACAGACAAATTTTCAGCGCGTTGCTATTTAAACGACATGTGCTAATTATGCCGATATTATTATAAATTAATTTTACACCTTTTTTCTTTAAAATACTCCACTGAAATTAAAAACACGTTTTGTGTTATTTTCTTTATTTTATTATTACTTTTTTTTTCCTATATATTTCTGGGCAGATTTCGCCCGATTGAAATAATCACCATTAAAAACAACACCAGTTACTTAATTACCGGTTTAATTTATGATGTATTGCCGGGCGAACACACACATTTACAATACATACAAAAACGCATACAAAAACTTGGCTCTGAAAGCTAGTAACTAAAAATCGCTAATCATTTACGGTTAAACGATTAAAGTTTAATATTTTTTTGAGTTTTTTTTTTCTTGTTAGTCACAAAATGTTCAAGTCATATTTTCAAATATCATATATATATATATATATATATATATATATATATATATATAAATATATATATATACATATATATATATATGTTTATGTACGTATGTATATATTTATGTATGTATGTAATTTATCTCAATTCACTAAATATAAATTATAGTAAATATTATTGTTTCGTTTAACTTCTCATAAACAATTCCACTCCCGCTTTAAACGTCCGCTAGCGCCGACAATTCTTCGACGAATGATTTCTTTTCACTAGACTATTATTTATTTTGCCCACCAACATAGTACGCTAAGAGCTCAGTAGTGTATATTGAAAAAGAAAAAAAAAACTGATTTTGCACTCTTTATATTGAAACATTTTAGAGAATCACAACAGAGAGGCAAAGTAAGACTAACAGAGCGAGAGAAAAGGAAAGAGCGAGAGAGTTTGTGCATTTTTTCTTACATTTGTTTATGCGTTGTTTTTTTGCTGAGACCGGCTTTTTTAAATGCATTTGCAAAGTTTTTGTTTTGTTTGGTTTTTATTGTAACAGGCAGTGATTGCATTTCTTTATTCGTATGTATGTGTATATTTCTGCCTACGTGTAGGGGTTGTTATTACGGCTCATTCTACTGGCTTTTGCGCAATTTCCAATGTTTTGATTTTTTCCCAGTGCTTCCAAGTAGTTTCTGTTTTCAATAAAAACGTGCTGGCGATTCATTTCTAAATACTGGCACGTCATTGGACGAAATATCTCCGTTGTATGCGGAGTCATGAATGGAGACATTAGACCTGGGGCTGGATTATAGGTTATATTAATACATATAACGAAAAAGAAGAAAATAAATAAGGACTCTGTTTTCATTTGCTTTCATCTAAAGGTAAAGTTTTACTTATTGTAGTTGTGACATTTCCCCTTCTTCAACCGAATACCCATCAATCACCCTTCTCAGAAGTATGTATCCGAAACATTAAAATTTATGCACGTTACCAAATGTCAAAAAATGTTCAGTTTTTGTGAGTGCCCCTGATTATTGTCGAAAATCGTAGAGTTCTAATAGTTAAAGTCTAAAGATGAAAATTGCAACCGGGGGGGATATTGAAAGATCAAACGAGTAGATATAAATGCAACTTTAAACATAACCGACAAGCCTCCAACGAACTTCGATAGATAGAAACTATAACAAATATCGCGGATATGACTAATTATTTATATTTAAAAATTTTATATAAAAGCGCTGCCCATAAACGCGATGGATATGCTCGCAATTAAAAACTAACTTAACAATTTTCCCAACTTAGCTATTCTGAAATAATGTTGATACTATTATGATAGTTAGTTAATGATATCCATGAAAATGAAATGTATGTGTGCATGAGGATGAATTAGATGAGTGAAAGATATTAAGGGTTAATTGAACAGTAGTCTTAAGCAATAATTCTAGACGGCTCATTCCTCAGCGATTACACTTTTCTTACGTAAGAGTTTCAATACAATTTCAAAGCAGTTAACACCCCTCTTTAATTTTTATTAGAAAGGTTCTAAACGATTAGCTTTCTTAAACCCTAGGTTATCTAACTTTTAGAATTGAAAGTAATTCTCTTACTTGTCACTAATTTGATTCTAAATTGAAGGAGATTTGATTTGATTCGTAAGTTATGATAATAATGGCTTCGTTTTGTAATAATAATAGGAAATGTGTATTCCTTTTATTGATATTCCTCTACATATATACTTCAAGAAATAACGACTTGAAGTAAAATTATGTATAGAATGTTCGTAAAGGCACGCCTTGTTTTCATTGATTTCTTTTGATGTGATTTCTTATGATAATTCAAAAGACTCTTTGACTTCACAAACATAAACGTAACATTGAATCCAAAGCTTTTCCCTGCAGCATCCTTTTGAGATGTGCAAGCAGACCACAGTCACGGTGAATGCCACATCTGGAAAATGCGACGAGTGGGGGCAGCAATGCAAACTTTAATTCGTACTATATTGCGTTTATAGCCATCGATTTATGATATGAGCTTTTCGTTCTACTATAAGTAAACGTACTACTCGTTTAAAGAACAGCTTTCTCATGTCCCAAGCTTTCATGTAAAGTTCATTCACATTTCATTCGCTGCCTGTTGATACTTGTGGGGCCATAGGCTATCTCGTGAAATTTGATGATGATATGATATTTCCGTCCTTTGAGACGTCCAGTGTGTTCAGCTTCCTTGATGTCCCATACGACCTCGCTTAAAATCAGCAAATCAACGAAATATTATTACTTTCGACTAAGAAGAGTTGCCATAACATGTTTCAAGCCAATGCATATATATAATCAAGATATGAAATTGGATTTCTTCCATTGTTTTGAAAATACCAAAATTAGCAGCACTCAAACTCTTGTCATTTATAAACAAATTAGTCGATATTTGGAAACGTCTCACTTGGTGTTTAGCGTTTTCTGCTCCGCTAACGCGAAGGATTATTAATCGAAGTACGATGCATATTTCGACAAGTCACAATTTGGGACACAATTAGACATTTGGCATGAGCTGAAAATGTTGTTTTCGATGTCCGCAACCAAACCACACAGATAGTTTGCCCATTCAAAAGTTGAGAATGGAATTATCTTCAAGTATACAAATTCTTTGCCAACGACCAATCTATATCATCATCTGTTCGTCGCCTATTACTAGGTATCCCCGAATACAAAAACAAAAGGCATAAAACTTTTACTCTGCAGAGCCATACTTTAGCCCCCTGGATTTGATTTGAAAATTAATATAATAATTCTACGCGAACACAGCCCATAGTTAAAAACAAAAGACCAAATAAACTAAGTAAACCAATAAATCAACAACTAAACACTAGTCGAACATCCCATCATCATAATCGCTTCAACCAAAACAAAAACCTTTCGTAAGGTTGTGAAAAAAATTCATCACATTTATGGTGAAGATTATTTTTATTAGAACCGGCAGCAAAGGATTTGTTCGTTACGGATCTTGAAATTGTTATGTCAAAAACGGGCCCTGTTCTGTTCAGTAAATAGCTAATAAAGTGGATACAGTTCTTAAAAAAATTAAGAAGAGGCCGGATAATTCACCTTATAACATCGATGCTAAACTATCGCAAGTATTGTTTCGAACTATTTTCATAAAGCTGAATACAAAAAGTCCCTTAGTATATAATGGATACAATTTCCATCTGTAAATTATTGTTCAAACATAACCAAATCGATCAAAGGCCCATGGATGGCGATAATATGCAAAAAAGATATTTTTTTTAAATGTGCGGCTTGACAAGTCAAGTAAATTAATGCTTCCTGCTCAACGGAATTGGAAGAGCACTATATAGCCAGACGATAAATTTCACTATCTCTTTCTAGAGCGCTTAAAGCACGTAATTGAGGTAAGGCATCCAGAATCGATCAATGAAAGAGTCATCTTCTTCTAACAGGACATTGCCAAACTATCAAATTCAGAGAACTTAGCTAGGAAGTTTTTATACATCAACCTTTTCGCTGTACAACTTTAGGATTATCATTTGTTTCACTCTCTGCAGAACTCTCTTAAAGGTATAAAGATGACTCTGAAAGAGACATACGAAAATCGCTTGGTTCGGCTTCTCACCGGTAAATCCCACAAGTTCTACTGTGACAACAAATAGGATTCTATTAGAAATAAGTAAATGTATTTGATTTCTTGTGAAAAAAACCTGCCACGTATTTGTTACCTCATGCGTTATATTTTCTTTCGCGTTATTAGTAAATTGTGTTTTCTACAAAATGATCTATAATTCTTAAAATTTTGAAAATGACAGAAAAAATAAATATTTAAAATTACGATATATGAGAAAAATATATTTAAAATTTCATACTAAAATTATTTATTAAGGAACTTTTTATACAAATTTTCCGAAAAAAAAAAATAGTTCTCTATGTATTATTCAATTCTTTCCTTTAGTTTTCAACAAAGTTTTTTTCTTCAATTTTTACACCTAACAAACCGAAAGACAAGGGTATATTCACTTTATGAAAACGTTTGCAAGAAATTTTCAAGGACTTCACAAAGTATATATATATATATATATATATATTCTTGATCAGTATTCTGAATCGATTTAAACATGTCCATCTGTCCGTCTGTGCAATGTGTGTAATAAACTTTCTGCTGACCGCTTTAAATTGAAAATTCTTGCACACAAGTTGGTGCTAAAAAGACACAATAAACTACGACAGATACAACGATAAAAATTTCTATATGTATTCTATAGACGATCTTGAAAGATCTGTACAAAAATTGAGAAAATCGGCCATGCCTGTCCAATATTGCAAAGTATAAAATTTAATCTTTTTTGAGTTTCATTTTAAAATAAACATGATGGGTATAGAAGATTCGGTTATAGCTGAGCATAATTTTCTTATTTATTTCTTTTACATCAAACAATTTTCTTCAATGATGTACGGGAAACATGTTTCAAAGTAAGAGAGAAACGAATTTATAAACAGGAAACGCAGAGTTGGTTACTGTAAGGTTCTTATAGCGGCTGCGTTAATTTTAACCCTTGTCGATCACACGATGTTAACAGATAAACATTTACATGTTATGATGCATTTTAGGGCAAAAAGCCAAAGTAAAGAAAACTACACATATATAACGATAGTAACAAATAAAAAACTTACTTACAGCCTGCCAATATTATAAGAGTTACGAAAGAAAGCTTCTTCTTCTTGTTACATTATAAAATGTCAAGAAATCTAATTATTAATGCAAAATTTTTGAAATATTATACATTTATATGAAGATTTTTTGTGTATAAATATTTCAAATTTAATACCAGCATTTAATCATCAGCCTCATGTAGAAATTTGTTTGAGAAACGACTAAAATAGGTGCGGCAAACAGTTCATAATTAACATTAAACACAACTGCTCTTATTTTCACCATTGAATTAATAATCTCATATATATAGATATTCGAAATATTGTGCTTTTCTATTACTGATTGTTATAATCGTCACGATTGTTTGTCCTTTATTACTTACTTAATAATAAATGCTTATGTTTACTTATTACTTAGTAATGAGAAATTTTTTTTGCCAATATTTTTGATGAGCGTGAATATATTAGTTCATATTCTTGAATTGAACTGAAGATTATAAAATCGAAATTTTTGTGCAGGTCAACAATTAAACTCTAATATTATTGTTACATACAGACTATTTTTTATAAATCATCTTATAACTTATATTTCTAGTGAATACGTTCTTTTCACTGTCAAAATGCATTTAACAAAATAAAAAGATAACAAACAGATAGAGAGCACAAAGACGTTCTGGAAAAACTAAATATATAATTTCTATGTTATTCTAAAAAACTCTAAATATTAATAATTATGAAAACTATATACACTATTTATAAAAGTATATTTATTTTATTAACTATATAATGATTAAGGTTAGACATCTGACCTCAAAGAGTTAATGCAAACAGTTAATTTACTCTCTTCAATTCTCTTATTATACGCTTTCTCCGCAAATACTCTCTAAATGCGTGGGAAAACACAACAACATTATAAGGGTTAAAATTTTTGTTTGAAGATACGCAGGAAATGAAACATCATTGGTCGTAAGTGTAAAAACTCATACATATAGACAAAACATTTAAACAAAACACAGCACCTAGAATTATAACAAAATTAACATGTTCGTGCGCAAACAACTCCTAACACGGAAATTATGAAAATGTTGTTGTTAGCTGCTTCATAGGAGGAGCCAAAAAGCAAATAACTATATATATAATTAATTGAACACACAAAGAAACATTTAAAAATGACATCCGTATAAGATGAAAATGATGCTTTAACTGACAGTTTGAATAGAGCCGTTTATCTGTGTACAGTAGGTAGAGTGTAATTGTGTAAGTATCAGGTAAATATTATAAGGCCGGCTATTTCTTTTTGATATAGTTATAGTGATATATCTATATATAAATGTATATATATATATATAAGCTTTCTACATAATCTTCTCTCGTTCTTCTTGGTTTGTTGAGTGTGTAAAGATTTTTCTTTAATCAATCATTTATTTAAGCTTGGCACACAAATCCCAAACAAAAAAAAAAAAAAGAACTATATCAGTAATAAAGGATAGTCGTGTTGAGTTTTTTGAGTTTACCCCTTTTCTTTCCTGACAAGCAAACCTTCGCATATATTCAACACAACTCACCCTATTTTTATTTTGTTATTACATCAATCAGCCAAAGATTGAGGGTATGATAGTTTTTCCAATTCATTTGCGAAACAGACGGAAATAACCATCAGAGACGCAAAATTTTTGACCACCGTAAAATACGAAGTTTATTCAGGTATGTCGATCTGTTCGTCTATTTGTTGTTAACATAAATTTGAAATTATAGCTAATGTGGTTAAATAAATTTCATAGTTTAACTATCATATAGATGTTATTAAAAAGCCTAAGACTGCAAGCGATATTTGCAATATCTAGCTGCCCGTCTGTCTGTTCGGTTCGTCTATCTTAACCTTTGCAATTAATAATAATTACAAAAACTTACAACCTAATTTATGGGTTTGAAAGTGAACATGAATCAACCACAAAAGTGATAAAGCTAAACTTTCAACTTAAAGAAGATGCTGACTTGAGAGACGGTGGGTCTCGAACATTAGTACAAATATTACCTTAATTTTTTTAGCAGTCGCACTGCGTTTAAATACTTGAAAAAGTAAAACATTAGAAGAAGTATCATCAATCAGAAGAAGAGCAGTATTTAACGTTTACGAACAAATCAGGATACAAATCAGTTACACAATGGATTTATAGGACAACTGGGGCAGTGTAAATGGCCAACAATGCGGTCAATTTATTTAATAAGCTGTCAAAATGTAATGGAAAGGTTATTATTCAATTTTTCCAACTTTTTTTTTCTCTACTTCCTAATCTGAATCAGTTATAATAAATGCATATCGAAGCCTCGATTGACGTTGGATTACTTTAAACTTTCATTAATCATAAACTTTAGTTAGCAGATTTATTAAGACGCGAAAGCTACAGAGTCCATTAATTTTACTCATTTCAAGAAAATATGAAAAGACGTTTACGTTTATGTTTACCTATTTTGTAATTTTTTGTTTGTTCTAGTTTTCAGGATGGATATGCGATGACGTATAACAATTTTTACAAAAGTGAATCAATTTGATGCGTTTTTCTTGTCAAATGGCTACACTAAGCCGGACAAAATTTTTAGATGGCTTTAAGGAATATTAAAGTCATAATTTTTCAGAAGTAACAAAAAAAAAAAAAAATTGTCGCGTAAGAAGAGTTCCCATGTTAGTTTGCAACGTGAAATTTTTAAGCAAATCCTAAATACTTCATTAGGTCAAACAGAATAGCAACATAAAAAAAAAATTGTGGGGATGATAAAGTTTGAGGCTTGAGGTGTTAGCTTAAGAATGTTTTTAAGGATCAAGAATGTTTCTTAAATTTTCAAGGAGCAAACTTTTTATGCCCATTGGATTTTAAAATGCAAATGCAAAATTTTCTTTACTACGCGGACTTTTTTTCAAACAAATTTTCTACATTAGCTAAGGAATAATTTTGATAAAATATCTTGAATGAATTCATTGTGAATATTTTTCTGTAATAAATTTTTACTAAGTTTCTAACTCTTGCGACTGCCAAATATAAATTATTAAAATTTAATTTTTTTAAAAAAACACTGAAACTTATCGACAACAATAAATAAATTACTTGAAATGAATAAAAAGCAAAACAAATTAACAAAGAAAATTTCAAATGTTTTTTAATAAAAATATTTTAATAAAAATATTTCAAATTTGAAATAATTGTGGGATGGTTAAGGCAAAGGTACTACAAAATTTTGTGAACCCACTCGCACAGACTAATTAATTAAATTAAAATGGTAAGATCTAAAATATTTAGAAGAATATATTCCCTTTCAGTTCTGAAATAAAAACCTATTATTCGTGACTATCAGTTAGGTTTCACGAATAAATATGGGAGTTAAACAATGTTAGTTATCGCATCGTATATCAGTCAAGCCAATAATGGTAATGTAGTGCTAATTACGGAAAAGGCTTCTTTCTGATAACGTCTAGTATAATGAGTTAGTTTTTAAATTTGAAAACTTTCTTACAGCTCTAATATATTTACGAATGTGAAGGGGGGAAATTCAGTCCAGGTTTACAAAAAAAAAAAAATGTTAATTTTTTCCTTAAGAAATGCTTTGAATCTTCTACAATATGCGGAAAAAATTTCATTACCAAAAAAATGTGTTTTCTTTGAAATTCTGCACTTTGTCGCGAAAAAAAGCGTACTGAGATATTACCTAACCTAATAGCTTGCCTGTTGATTCTCTAATAGACAAATAGAGATATTTAGAAAGTGTGTTATGCTCACTTGAAATAAAAGAAAAATATATTGGTGTAGCTTCGTTGTAAGGCCACTGTCGAGTACATAGAAGACTGAGAGTATTTTACAAACTTTCAATTTCAATTCAAAGAAATTAAAGGTTTGAAACGAATGTTTTGAAAGTGAATCAAGTTGAAGTTCAACTATATAGACGTATACAATTGCTTCCCTTTTTCTCTGTCATTTTGCAACACGTAAAATGTTGCAAAGGAAGCATTTTCAAGCAAAAAAATTGTCGAGCAAAGAGAATGAGAATGAGAATGAGGACTATTTAAAAGCTTATCAAAATTTTAAATGTGATTTTTCAATACTCCTGTAATTACTTCATTTGTGCGATGAAGTTCCACTGCACAGTTTTTAAATTTTTAAGAATAAAAAAGGCGGATAATCCTCTGGACTTGCACACAAACCAAGTGTACCTCACCATCCCCAGGATAATTAGGGTAAAAAAATTAAATTAACAGATTTGCAGTTCAATCGAAAGAATTGCATCGAACACGTTTGAAATTATAAAAACATCGGAAACAGTAGAGGACATAAACGAGAGAAACGGGCTAACTTTTCTTGTAGAAATGAAAATTTATAGAATAATTTTAAAATTACATAAGAGAGCAAATTTGATTTTAAACAAGCACCAGGAATATTTTTGCGTCTGAATTGAGAAAATTCACTTCTGGCATAATCGTATAAGCAGATCCACCTTTTTGTTTTCTTTTTTTTTTTGAGTTTTAAATAACTTTTCTTTGTATTTTTTGCATTAATTTCAATCCCAAGTTTAAGCCAGTTAGGCTGGATGTAAGCTGCCACCAATAGTAGTCAGATATAAAGAAATAGCAAAATGGAGACATATTCGAAGGAAGGATTTTTTCAGACTTTGATATTTAATACTAAACTTTTTTTAACCCGAGCCTTATTAAAAGCAGATTTTGGTTAGTGGTGAGTCTCGAGCTAAATAAATTAGGCTTAGTAATATTACCGAGTTATATACAGACATATTAAGAGAAGAATTTTGAATATCTTATTATGATTGATATTTGGGGCATTTTTACATTAGAAAAGACTTAGATCAAAATTTTCTCTAGTTTCTTCTTTAAATCTATTTGATGATTCGTTAGGAATCAGAAAGCATATAAGAAGATAGCACTCTAATCCAAATTAACAAAATATTGAAATATTAGACTTTTCCTTTAACCATAATGGATAAGATGCCTCTTCTTTTATGGAATTTTTATTACACTCCTCTGTCCACAGTAATAACACATTATTATAATAGTTTTATACCATAGATCGTGCAATTTTTGTTGCAATTCCTATATTTCTTCGTTTATTCCGATGTATAAGGAATAATTTGTTGATGAATAAAATTCTTAGCTTCCTCATAAAATGCTATACACCTTCTTATTGTAATACTTGAGACATTGTCTGATCTTAATATTTCTCTACCCATTCTCTACCGTTTAACTGTATGTGCTTCCACTTAATTTAAGAACGCGTCCAAAATGTGTATTCATAACAATTAATTTGAAAACAGTATAGTATGTGCATAGAGCGATAATTTGAATATATATAATCATCTCTATTAATTAAAACTGTCAATCACGCTCTAGTAAAGGATTTTTCTTGCACCATTCCATACAAATCCTTCATGAGATTCTTTGTCCATATATTTTTGTTTCATATGTGTGTGTAAGGTGGGGTGTATATTGCTTGCCAATTATAAAACTTTTACGAAAGAAGTCTTTCCCAGAAAAATCTCTATATTACACACTTCTAACATGATCTCTTACTTTATTTTCTTGCACACAAACAATACCTGTGCATGCATATTATTTTTATTTATAATTTAATGGGTTACGGAGCTTCAACAGTAGTCTGTCTAAAGCAGTTTTGAGTGTTCCTCCCCTATTTCCCTTTAAAACTTAATCGTTATTACGTTTATTCGTAGCAGTGCAATGCGTCTCGTCTCTATGCGAACACAAATAGTTTTATTCATTTGTATTTGAAATGTATTTGTATTTGCATTTATAATACGAAATTGTTCTCATATTCGCTCTTTTCTTACAATATTTTTTGAACAAATTACTCAATCCACTCAATTATTTGTGTGTTGTTGTGACTTTGTTACGAAAATTCCCATTTATCATTTCGTAAGTCATATTAGTTAGTCATTTAACCAACAAGTCATTATTAAACCCGCACAGTCGTTGTTCGTACTTCAAATAAGATCACCAGAGTAAAAAGAACAAAAACAATTTATTTTAATAAAGATTTTTCGCTCTTTATTTCGGTTCATTTTGCTTGCACATTAGATAAAATAAAATACTAGAAGCTCAGAACACACATTCAGCTTAATATTTAATATAAAAAATAGACAAATTCTTCGTTCCTAAAACAAGAATATCGGTTCAACTATTAAACATTCGGTTTAATGTTTATTAAAAGTGCGAAATGGACCATAAAGAATCAAACAAATTGTCTTGACAAAATAAAGGAAATTCTATGTAAATATTCCGCGTTTCAAAATAATAATAAAATACAATCACACACACACACATAAAGACAAAAAACTTCACCATCTTTCTTCCTCGTTTTTGAAATTATCACAACGAGTAAATCTGAAATGAAAATTAGAATTGTCTGCTGGTCACAGAAAATTGGAAATGTTAAATTTGAGAAAATCAGAATCGCTACAATATTGAAAAAAAAAATAAACGATTTAAACACATTTCTAAGCGTTGCGCAGCTAAGAGAATGCCTTGAAAATAAGATTTTTGTTCACTTTAATCTCGTCGAGGAGGTAAATAAAAGACTCCATAAAATGCAGCTTTCTTGGGAGGAAATTGACTATAGCGAACTCGACCGCAGTATTCGTTTTAATTTCAAGCTGGATGTGCTTTGAGTTAAACGATAAGCTCATCTCTCAAGTACACCTTAAAAAAAGAGCACAAAAAAGTCACTTGAATGGAAATTCGACATTTTATTCTGCAGCTTTCCCCAACAAACCAAGATTGTCCACACACAGATTCTCTACGTGATACATCGATTGACTGGACTTTCTTGCTATTTTCAACATAGTCATCGATGATGACATCAAGTTAAGCAACATTGAAAAATTGCAAAATCTGCGTGTGTGCAAATTCAAGCCGGTGCTGCCGCCTTAGATACTATTTCTTCGTCGAAATCTACTTAAGTTACTTAAGTTACTTTTCGAAAATGCTGCTTAAACGATCAAGACAATTTTTAAAATTTTATGATGGAAATGATATAAAACACAAAACTTTGACCTTATTTGAGATCTTTAAACTTATCACTAATGATGACTTTTCTGTGTCTCCATCTATCATTAAATAGATTGACAAAGCGTACCCCGTACTATCTTCTATAGACCGTTTTATGACAACTTTGGTTTAATTGATGTAATTATTACAAAGGCTGAGAGATATTTATGCAGAAAGCATTAGACATGGTTGTATTTCATTTCGAGTCGATGTCGAGAGAAACGAAACAAATTCAGTATACAATGCTTGCGTTCAGGCACGATTTGATCTAGACGGTTTTGTCGAAACATGTTTGCTATGTTCGAAATTTTGGATAGCACACTTTGACAACTCTTACAGTATCCTAGTTTGAGTTACCAGCAACCTTACTATTAGCGGAACTTCTAAATAGCATCGTTAATTACCTAAGGAGCACAAAGTTCATTACTGATTAGATGTCGATAATCGCTTTGTCATGAAATAACCTAGCAATATATTTCAGCCAATTCATATCCAAAGAACGCTTTATCGAAAAACGCTTCTTCTAAACAACTTCAGTATTCAAATCTCTGGAAAAATAGTCTAGATTTTTAAGAAACGACTCTTATCGTTGATCGAAACATATAAACCTTCCAGATCATCTGACGCAAAGGAAACTTTGCTGTCCTACTAACTATTCTATCCTATAATTGGTCGGAGAGATGTAAATTCCATAATGCGTTTGGACAAATGCAACGAAATTTTGGAAAAGCTTACAAATTCGTTATTTCGAAGTTTGCATTAAAAGAGGAACCCAAAACTAGTCCTCTAACGTCATTTGATTGAAAATGGTTACCAATCTGTTAATACGTAACAAGCAGCAATTACATTTCACAATAGAGTATAAAGCCTTAATGGTAAACAAAACATAACATCTTCAAGCAAGCTTCATTCGTTAGCCCTATTTACTGATTCAACTTATCTAGTTAGTGGAAAGCTTTACAACTCAAGTTTGAATTTGAATGCTCGACATCCCATCATATATCGTTATCAACAAAGGCTTTTGAATGCAGATTAGCAATATAGGGCTTTTGGTTGATGGTGGGCGAAACCGTATCAATAGCAGAATTTCAAAATACATTCAATGATTTTATTTAAACCCAAAATATACTCAACGCATTATAAGTAGCTTCGATACCATTGGAATTGATTTAGCGAACAATTCTACTACAAACCAGGCTGTTCACAAACTGCTAATTTGCTTTTTCGTCTATTTTTTAAGGAAGAGTTGCCACCGAGAACTTGTTTTTAACTTGTGCTTCAAAACGTTTTGTATGTACCATGGACTAGCCAAAAATAAGAATGAATGGAAGTTGATAGTGCTGGCTGTTAATAAAGATTCTATGAAAGCCATGGCCTTCCAACGAGAGGAGGATGTTCGTTTTGTTTTTGTAATTTTGGTCCCATATTCTCTTTTGTCTTCTTTCAACAGGATTTGAGTGAACTATTTAATCTAGTTAATAGAGCACTTGCGTAACTTACTCAATGTACTCAAACACTCTTATATCTTACGGAAATTTCCAATTACTCTTACGTTAGTCGTAATTTGTTTGTAATCACCTAAAAACGTAGCCATTACTAAACATGTACACTCATTGTTCATACTTCTGATAAGATCGCCAGTTTATCGCTATAGAGCCGAACAGAATAAAAAGAATTTTTTCCACGTCTAGAAATACACTCTTAAGCATGTGCCTAGTGATCTTTATCGAAGCAATAATATGTGGAAACAATCTATCTTGAGGTTTCGAGCGTACAATACGTTTTCAAAATATATAATATTTCATTAAGATATCTCATTCCCATAGAAAACTTGATCATCTTTCTATACGGATTTCTTTAGGTGCATCGAAATTTTTGTAAAAATTATAGAAGCTTTTCCTTATTACACATACGGTCATTTGGTTCCGAAAATGCATATTAAAAGCTTTTTTCAAAGCAATTAATGGAACGCTAATTAAAAATGCGTATCACTTGCTTTTTAATTACAATTCTTAAGTGTGACCAGGCTTTTTACAAAAAAAAAAAAAAAAGAAAAACAGTTTGCTTTTGAATTGAATATCGATATTAATTTGTTCTCCTTCATACTTGGTGGTTGTTATATAAACTTAACTCTTTCCTTTGAGGATATTTATTCATCGAAACACACATCAGTTTTTTTCTCAAAACCAAAACAAACGTTTTATAATGTAGTGCCTTTATTTCGTTAGTGTAATCGCCCTGTCTACGTACGAAAAAATACAACCCTAAAGAGTCATATCATTATATTTTAATACACATATTTTCATTACCCGTCACATTTCTTTTCTTCTAGCGAATAAATATTAAAATTGAGTCAAAAAAGTTAAATTTTTCTTTTAATATTGTTGTAGCACAATGAGTAAAAATTTCCATTAAAAGCTGGTGTTCCGATGCCAAAAAAATAAAAAAAAAATTAAAAGAAACATTAAAAGAGACAAGTGCGTTTCAATAAGACTGAACTTGCGTTTTGGGAATTTTACAATGCCGTCTACGTTTGCTAATACATTCTTATTACTTTTCCTATTTTATAACTGTATAATTTAGTATATAATGGTTGGGCTCTCTACAATGTGTATAAAAACTATAACTATCTCGATTTGTCCACAGATCTAGAATAATATTACATCCCGTCTTCTTCGAGGCTAATGAAGAGCGTAAATCCGAAATTCAAGATCCAAGATTTTGATATAAAGAGAAATGAAATTTTTTATGAGATAGAACTTTAGTGTTTTTATTTAAAAGAAAATCAATCTAACAACTAATCTTTAATTGGAATTAAAGCTTTTTACGCAAGGCATTGTTTCATCTAAATTGAATGCTTAACTATTAATTATTATTGGTAGAGTATACACTTTCGATAAAAGAAGAAATAATTGCATTAATTGCTATTATTTGAATATGTGAGTAACTATACACTACCGTCCAAAAGTTTCGAAGCACCTCCGGTTTTTTTTAATAAAACAAAAGATTGTCGACTATATGCCTTAAAAATTAGCAACAAAATTAAATTTTATAACATTTTATAATTGTTTACACAAAAATAAAAGGATTAACATCATCACATCCTTCGTCAAATTCTAAGAAATTCGTTGATTTCGCGAGACGATATAAGAGTTTTATGAAGAAGATTTCGAATGCTATTTTGATCGTATTTTTTCTTCTAAAAATGCTAAAACTCAATCAAGAGTGAATGAAGCTTTAAGTGAGGAAGTATAAGCACAGCAGGTCAAATCACAAAAAAAAAGCTTGGAATTTCTTCTAAAGGTGTCCACGGTAGAATGAAGACAGAAAATGATCTATCTGGTTAGCCTAAATCTACAACAAAACAACTTCATCAGAGTACTCTCTCTCTAGATAGAATCGACGTTTATCTGCACCACAAATTGACGGAACTCTGAATGATAGGCGAAAAACACCCATTTCAATAACAACTGTTAAAAGGCGTCTGCTATCTATGCGACTAAGAAGATGTTTTGCTGTTAAAAAACCAAAACTAACAATTTCATATAAGAAAAATAAAATGGAGTAGACAAAGACATCTAAAAACTGGACAATAGACTACTGGGAGATTGTCGTTTTGAGTGACAAATCAAGGTTTCAGATTTTCATATCGAATTGACCTATTTTTGTAAGCCGCTCAAAAGACGAGAGACTCTTCGTAGCATATACAATGCCTACTATTAAACATAGTGGTGGTAGTATCATGGTTTGAGGGTGTTTTGCCAACAATAAAACTAAAACTAAACAAGGAAGACTATTCGAAAATGATTTAGGATTACGACGTCATGTCCAAAGGACCAGATAGAGGATAATATTGCTAAGCATTCATCTAAACAATGCCAGAACATCCTGAAGAACAAAAAAAAAAATTAAAAGAGCTTAAAATTCATGCAAGGATCATCTCAATCACCTGACCTCTCTCAATGAACAAGATCAGAACATTTGTGATAACTATGAGAGAGAAAATGGAATAAGTTGCATGAAGTTTATTTTAAAGAAATTAATGAATGGAATACTTAAAATATGTGAGAAGAAGATCAAAGGAAAAGATGGACGGATTTGATGAAGCTAGAATTCAACTTTATCTTCATATTTTATAGGAGAAATTTTTATTTTCTTTAAGATAATTTTTAATTTTATATCAATACAAATTAATTTAGATGAATTTTTTTTTTTTTTTTTGTTTTATTTGATTTTATCTTTGCTGCATCCAAACTTTTGAACAGTAGTGTATATTTATATATACATATATGTGATTATGTATCTCGCAGCCAGGAGCAATTTATCTTTGTAATTTGCCACAATCTAATGCATTAAATGTTCATAAAGAACGTTTCAATTAAAATAATTAACACAACAAATACACTTTCACATGCAAACGCGTACAGCATAAAACAACTGGCACACAACACCACATAATGATACCATATATGACAACCAATAGAATGAAGAAGAAAGAGGAGTGCAAACGAGGGAGAAGAGAACACACAAAACACTTTTTGGTAAAAATACAACAGCACTCAATTAGGCAGAATTCTTACACATTACCATATACATACATAAATACATAAAATAATACATGCACATATGCGTATATATATATATATATGTACATAAATGTATATCTTAATTCTTAATTTCGTGGGCTTGAATTTTTCAAAAAGAGGAAAACGTACTATTTGCGGGCATTTAATATAAGGTACGCATGGGAGACTGACTGCTTGTTTATACATATATATATGTATCGTTGTGTGAATTTGTTCAAATGTTTTCACAATTTTACTTACTAATATTACTATATATACATATCTATTAATATGCTGTTAATGATGTTGATAATGATGATGATGGTAATGATGACGGTATGTTGTAAATAGTTGTTATGTGGTGGTGGGAATCGAGTCATTGCAAACCAACATCTAAGAAGAGAGTCCTTTTAATTATAATTACACATGCGATTTAGCGTATAAGCGGTTACATCTTGCTATTTACACATTTACGATTTAAAACAAAAAAAAAAAAAAACCCCCGATAATGTTCCCGAGTTTCTTTAAAGCATCTTTAGTCAAAAGCAGAAAAACATATTGTATTCGTTCATCCAGGTGTAATTATAAAAAGACAAAACCATATATACGATTACATCATCATACTCATGCATACAAAATATTGAGCCTTTAAAAAGCCAATGATATTATTTTTCATTGCATATATATGCATTTTATTCATTTCATATTCTTATACAAAACGATGCTCTGAATTAAGTAGGCTCAATACTTCTTATACGCCAAAATGAAATAATAATATATATATTAAGAATCTGCATATACATCAATTAACTGACTAATAATAATCTCTTTCCATTACGTTGGTTTTCATTTCAAAATACCATTTACAATTTGATTGTTTGATATTCAAAACAAATTTGTTAGGAAAAAAATAAAAAAAAAAAAAAAAGCAAAAAAGTGAACGTTTAATATCCGTCATTATCTCAAACTGATGCATTAGAATTGAAAAACAATTTTATTAAATATTGACACGTCAATTGGTCTAGACTGGAATCATTTTTACCCCGATCTTTTAGTTGGCCCTTGGAAACATTTGCTTTAGAATTTAGTTTAATATCTATCAAAGGCTTTCTCTTTCTCTATTTATGATAGATATGCCCCGTTCTTTCAGCGAAATATTTAATTAAGTTTCGTAACCAAATTTCAGACCGTTTTCCTTTGTAAATTGAAAGTTAAAATTTTCGATCTAGCAAGAGTGTTGCTATGGAAAGATCATTTCGATCTCAAATAACGTTTCATAAACAACCAGGCAGATGGACAAACTTAAATCCATGCAAATTTGTAAGTCAAGGAAAATATCTGCTTTAAAGGTTCTAATATTAATTCATTTTCTAAGATCTCTTCTCTATTTTATAAATTATTTTTTATTGTAAAGTATACAAGAAAGCAAGTAATACAATAACGTTAAAGTTTAGGACGAACGTCTGCAATTACCGATTATTGAATATTCGTGACAACGCGAAAATAAACGTTTAATAATTCTGAAAGTATTTTAATTAATAGTTGATCGACTTCCGCTAATACTAAATCAAAGGAAAGGCTATCAGAAAGCAGGGAGCTCCTGCCACGAGTCCTTTACAAAAAAAAAAAATGCGGCCGCATCCTTAGAAGGCTCATAAAGACGCATTATCTTTAAACTCGTGTGTATATATATATAAATAAATTAATCATAAGAGTTTAAACAATTTTTGAAACAATTCTTTTAACTAATCGAAAAAAATTTATTTTCTATGGCTTGATTGCACAAAAAACGATTTTAAATGGATATTTTAAAATTCATCATCTACAATTTAAAATTCGTTTTGGAATGAATTGGTTGGTGTCTTCACCGAGGCCATAAAAAATGTACGAAGTATTTTCCGCGATTATCTATACACTTCTACCCTTTGTTAGGGCGTTTGTTTCTTTTCTTCTTCTTCTTCTTACGAAAATATTAGTTTGGGGGAAAAGAAATCCATTATTTTTATATGAACTTCAGG